>QBDW01005918.1:0-41095 GCA_003261595.1 Maconellicoccus hirsutus | reverse complement strand
AAGCAAAAGAAAAACCAAAGGAAAGCAAAAATGAAAGAAATAAAAATAAGAAAGAACAAAGAAGTGAAACACGTCATTAAACAAGAAACTGAAACAAGAAAGGTTTGAAGAGAAAATCGTAAAATACCGAAAACCGGTTCAAAAAATGAAAAATGAAAGAAAACAAGCAAAAAGGAAAACAAAAATGAAAGGAATAAAAGCAAGGAAAAAAAGAAGTGAAAAATGTAATTAAACAAGAACCTGAAAAAAGAAAGGTTCGAAGAGAAAAATCATAAAATCTAGAAAACCAGTTCAAAAATTGAAAAATGAAAGAAAACAAGCAAAGGGAAGCAAAAAGCATAACTGAACTTGACAATTTGGTTTGAAAAAACAATTAAAGAGATTAAAAAAAGAAACTTGAAAGAGCAAAACAAAAACTCTGTTTTATTAAAACATTATATTATTTTATTCGCAAAGAATATTGAGAGTACAGAACAGCATCGTGTTCAGTTGGAAAAAAATACCACAAAATCGACCCTAAGAGAAAGAAATAAGAGAATCAGCAAATAAAGAAATGATTCCATGATCAGGTAATTGACTAGATTAAGCAAAACCAATGAACGACATCCTCATTGTTATTCCTTTCACATCACAAGAAGGTGATGTGACAAAAAAACCCAGGAAAGAATGTGGCAAGGAATGCAGTCCTTGATAAATGATCGCAATGTAACTGAGGAAGAAAAAAATCTTGAGAAAAAAATTTTGAAACAAAAGTCATCGCAAGTTGAAAGAGGAATGCTTTTTGTATGAATTATTTTTTTGTATCTCCTGAAATTTCGCCACAATTGGTAGCCTCATCGAAAAAAATAACTCCGGGCGTTTTTGTGAAGTTTGAGGTGATTTGAGAGAAAAATGTTTGAAATAAAAATAATTGGAAATTTAAAAAGGGGCATTTTTTGTACCGACAATTTTCTTGTATATTTTTAAATTTTGTCATAATTTCACTGTATTGCTACGAAAGCAATAAAATTCCTAATTTTGAAACTACACTTATTAAAATATCCCTTGTCGTTTCTATTAATTGATGTATACAGGGTGGCTAAAAAGTCAATACCAATTTGCAAAAAATTCATTTTAAATTCAAATGTAACATTAATTTTTTGCAAATTGGTAAACCAACTTTGTAGACACCCTGCATTTAGAGCAATTTTTAACCATTTTTCTAAATTAATCCGATTTTTTTAATACAAGGTGTTCATAAAGTTGGTTTATCGATTTGCAAAAAATTAATTTTACATTTGAAATTTATATTGAATTTTTTTTAAATGGGTAAACCGACTTTTTGGCCACCCTGTACTCTTTTTAAGGAAGTTTATAAGGGAAATCTCTCTTTTTCTCCTTCCAACTCAATTTAGTCATGGTTTAACTTTTTCTTGAATCGTTCTTGAAAATTTACCTCCCCTTGAAATTTACCCCTCCTGGTATATGCCTTGTAAAACACTTTCTCGTTACTTTCACGATCTCTCGTGACTTATTACGTACTTGGAAGAAGTAAAAATAAGTGACAGAATGTGGGAAAACAAGAAACCAATGAAAGTAACATCACAAGAATACAATGACTAATGATGAAAAAACCGAAAAAAAGTGAAAGCATAAAAAATGTACAAATATCCAAACGAATGAAAAATATTCTCGCGATTTAAATATTTAAAAAATACCACAAATAAGATAGAAAAATCCTCGAAGGTATCCGAAGCTCAAACATGTAAAAACATAGCCTATCGCTCCCCTTGGAAGTCGTCCACAAACCACGAACCAGGTACAATATCCCATCTGAATCAATATTTATACACGATTACTCACCTTGGGGCTTAACAAATGCTAAGACACGTTGATAACACGTTTCTCATACCTCGTCAAATCTTCGGAGACGAAAAATCACGTTTGAAATTTTTCACGATACAAAATTGTGAGTACGAAAAAATTTTCCACACGTCGAGCTATCTTCATCGATACGTAACAAGTGTATGGAAAACGATTAAGAAATGTTATCGGACCGGCAACATACTATGTTTCATGTTCCGGTCCGGCATTAATACTCATGTACATTAGTGCCCTCTCATTGTTGCTGGGTATTTTAAAAAGGTATAGAAGCAGGCTGTATTCGGTAACGGAGGACAACGTACCTGAAACACAATGCGATAAAAAAGAGAACATAAACCGTGCTCTCTTTGTGTTCTCGTCCTCTTTTATGATTGCCTATTCTGTAGGTGGGTTACCATTTCTAACTTATCTGGCATCTGATCGTTGTTTTAGACTGCCAATTTATAATACGTGTGTATTTGGCTTGTGTGCTATTCTCATTACAAGCGCTGTACCTCTATACACGTCGGCACGTTGGTAAATACAGCAGGTGGTTGTACGATTATAAAACTTGAGAACGCGACCGGGCTGCAAGGTCACGATGTTAATTTTAACCCCCAAGGTTAAGCCCTCAACAGGTGGAAAAATACCGCGACGCGGGCAGTTTCCCGATACGATACTTTGGTAAAATCGCCATCTCGATTTTCCAAGATATCGCGATACGAGTCGATCGCGTGCATCCCACTAGTTTCACGTTCGCGAGTGCATCGTCCTTTCTTAACATCTCGATGACTCATCTACAACTTGTATTCGCATCAGACGAAAATCAAACCATTTCCTAATGTTTTCAATTGCAAAACGCGAAGAGAAAGTGTAACGCGGATGTCGAAACGTCGCCATTTAGATTTTCATTCAGCGAGAAAAATTACTCGATGACGAAATTACATTTATCAATAGTGAAAACTAGCGTTTTCGATCAGATCGCAGAATGGTCTTTTATCTTAGATACAACAACATCAAAAAGCCTTACCTCGCGTTAATAACAGCAAATTAGACCATCTGAGATTTTTGAGATTTCAAAGAGGCGCTTTTTTTATCGAGTTTTTTCACAGACTTGGATACGCGATCTTTGGAGGATTTCTTGACGCGATTCTTTGTACCTGAAATACAAAAGTGGGATTACTTTTTGTAATTTTAGGTAAATGGAAAAGCAACGTTGATACTTTCCTTGCATAGAAGTGCGTGTTATGTGCCGAAGTGGTTAAGATACCATCAATGCAGCCCTTCAAGATTTTCAGATTATTGAATGTTATTGCATTCACTACTAAGTATTAATTTAATGTCCCAAAAATTATTCTTATTCGTCTATTGTGAGGAATTGAGAGATGACAAAATATGGAAAAGAAAGAATTGTTAGTGGATTCGAGTGCTGCATACAAAGATGAAATACCTGCAACATCTACTTTAAACCCAATTAACCCAATTAAACAAATTATCAGCGAAATAGTGCATGGTTACCCCTAGGGAAACAAACGAAATCAGCGAATGGGAGCAAGAGAAAGGTCAAGGTTCTTGGGCCTTAGATATGAAATTTGGTTGAAGAAATTCACGCCTGTGAAACATGAAATGACGAAAATTATGAAAAGTCATCACAAATCAAAACGATTAAAATGACATTGTTGAGGAAATGCACCAAATATTTACATTTTGTTAGTTCAAAATCGATATATCGATAACAAAACGAAATAATAGAATATTGAAGTCAAAATTGAGATAAATATCGAAATACCAAATTCAAAACTCAAACCATTCTACCAAATTGAAAATCGATAAAACAGAATTGAAATCAGAATATTGCAAATCATCGAGATTAAAACTAAAATATCAAAATATCGAAATCAATATAACAAAATTGACAAAAATCTGTAAAAATCGAATTAACGAAATCAAAAAGTTGAAATATGAAAGTCAAAACTTTAAAACATCAATTTTGTTTTTGAATCGACATAACAAAAAAAATTGAAATACTGAATTATCAATATTAAAACAGAAACATCAAAATCAAATTATTATGTCAACTTTAAAATTGAAATAATTGACTTGCAATATTATCGATATCAAAATTGAAATATCAAAATCAAATCACAAGATCAAAATCGATAAGCATTAAAATCGAAATAAAGAAACCGAAATGTAAAATTACTGATATCAAAATTGAAATATTGAAATCAAATCACAAGATCAAAATTGATAAGCATCAAAATTGAAATGTAAAATTATTGATGTCAAAATTGATATATCGAAATCAAATCACAAGATCAAAATTGATAAGCATCAAAATCGAAATGTAAAATTACGGATATCAAAATTGATATATTGAAATCAAATCACAAGATCAGAATTGATAAGCATCAAAATCGAAATGTAAAATTATTGATGTCAAAATTGATATATCGAAATCAAATCACAAGATCAAAATTGATAAGCATCAAAATCGAAATGTAAAATTACTGATATCAAAATTGATATATTGAAATCAAATCACAAGATCAAAATTGATAAGCATCAAAATCGAAATGTAAACTTATTGATATCAAAATTGAAATATCAAAATTAAATCACAAGATCAAAATTGATAAGCATCAAAATCGAAATGTAAACTTATCGATATCAAAATTGAAAAATGGAAATCAAATCACATTATCAAAATCGAAATGTAAAATTATTGATGTCAAAGTTGATATATCGAATTCAAATCACAAGATCAAAATGGATAAGCATCAAAATCGAAATGTAAAATTACTGATATCAAAATTGATATATTGAAATCAAATCACAAGATCAAAATTGATAAGCATCAAAATCGAAATGTAAACCTATTGATATCAAAATTGAAATATCAAAATTAAATCACAAGATCAAAATTGATAAGCATCAAAATCGAAATGTAAAATTATTGATGTCAAAGTTGATATATCGAATTCAAATCACAAGATCAAAATTGATAAGCATCAAAATCGAAATGTAAAATTACTGATATCAAAATTGATATATTGAAATCAAATCACAAGATCAAAATTGATAAGCATCAAAATCGAAATGTAAAATTATTGATGTCAAAATTGATATATCGAAATCAAATCACAAGATCAAAATTGATAAGCATCAAAATCGAAATGTAAAATTACTGATATCAAAATTGATATATTGAAATCAAATCACAAGATCAAAATTGATAAGCATCAAAATCGAAATGTGAACTTATCGATATCAAAATTGAAAAATGGAAATCAAATCACAATATCAAAATCGAAATGTAAAATTATTGATATCAAAATTGAAATATCGAAATCAAATCACAAGATCAAAATCGAAATAGAGAAATCGAAATGTAAAATTATTGATATCAAAATTGAAACATCGAAATCAAACCAAAAGATAAAAATCGAAACAACAAAACTTAAACATTGAATTGTTGAGATCAAAATTCAATGATCAACATCGAAATCAAAATATCGAGATCAGTATCGAAATATCAATTTTTCATCACAATATCACATTGTATGATAAAAATCGATAAAACACTCAACATCGAAATACCGAAGTCAAAGTCCAAATATCAACATCAAAATCTTGAAATCGTTGAGTCAGAATAGTCAAATCAAAATTGAAATAAAAATAACATAATCAAATTCAAAATGACGATCAAAATATTGAATTACTGACATCAAAACTATAACATTAACATCGAAATCAGAAAAAAAAATCAAATTAGATCATGCAACGTTATGAATCTTCAAGGCGAATTTACATCGCGAATAATTGATAAATCAAAAAATAATTCGAATAAAAAATACAGTAAATTTTAAGATAATTCCAAATATATAGTAATTTTTGCTTTTATATTCTGTACAGCTGAAAAAATCGCGTATTGAATATGAAAAAACACGAATCATCGTGACTTATTTTCTCACAAAGCTGAAAAATGATCATTTCAGAAAATGAGAAAATACCTGCTCAAACTGAATTTCCAAACTTCCAACGCTGATTTCTCACTTCGATCTTCGAATTTCCATGACTCAAATGCTCTCAACCAATTGACATAAATTTCAACAGCTTTCTCTTCTTTTCCGCATTTCAAGTATTTCCTCCATTCATCACTTCACCTCAATCCGTCGTAAAAATTCCACAAGCAGGTATAAAAAACCTCAATAAATCTAATCTTCGGATCTCAAATGGGTCATCATTACGAAGGGAAAATGCCAACAAAATCGTGACACTGACTCATCGCCATGATTAATACATCTTAAAGAGCATTGGATTCACGCGATTGATCTCCGCTTCCGACTCCGTCCTTCTTTGAACACTTTCACGAGGGCACATCACTCACACTGACGATCTCCACAAAACGAATAACGCCAAAGAAACCTCGACGATATCCGAAAGTCCACAAAAACCCCTGCATCGTCTCCTCGGCTCGGATCACAGGAACGCGCCACCATTCCCGACTACATCGACTCACTGGAACGAATCCTCGTGAGAATAAAAACTACACCGCGATTCGTTATAATTTATTATACAATAATACGGTAAATATATAATATTTTAGTACGAACAAATTAAAATAACTGTTAATGTGATGTTAATGCCAAAAGCTCCATAAAATAACGAGTTACTACGGAATATAAAAAAAATTTCGTAAAAAAAAAATGATTACAAAATTCATTTACACAATGCTACGTGCATGAAAAACCGAGACAAACACGCAGTAACTTTTTGCTCGGCTCTTACGCTAAAATGAAAGTTAATCGTTAAGTCCTAATGCGCTTATCGCATTTTATCTATGAAAATATAAAAATAAAAATTTTCCAAGCCTTTCCGAGGTATTTAACCTAAGGCAGTGTATCAAGCATTTGGACGCTGTACATCTCCGATAAACGTGTACACAATTACTTCTTCAAAAAGAAACAAAAAATTAAGAGAATAAAAACGAAAAAACAAAGAAATCATCACTTGGGATTAACATCGTAATTATTTAGACTAGAAAATTTGGATTACGTTTTAAGTAGGTAGAAAAAAATTACATGAAACCACGCGTCCGATAACTACGACTAGTTCGGATCGCATCCGGTAACGATGAATTTTGACAAATTGATTACTTTTTGTATTTTTAATTGCTACGTCAGCTTTTTAGCGTATTATTGTCTTGAGAAAATACGTTGTCGACAATCTCGTGTACGTTAATTTCTCTTATATTAAAAGCCATTAAAATTATACCACAAATAAAAAGAAAAATAGACCTTACTAACTAAGATATGATTAAAAGATATGATTACTCTAGTGTGACTACGCTTATATTATTACAATGAATAATTTAATAGACCGAAAAAAAAATAAGCTACATCGGAGGCGATTCTTCAAAATAACGTTTGTTTATCGCAAACAAATATAATTTTCATTTACCGCGAAATTTCCATATTCGAAATATACGTGTTTTCAAAACTAAGAGTGCTCGATTTTTTCGAAATCTTTCGAAGAAAAAAAGTAAACTGTAAGAGATGGTTTTTAGTAAGATTTTTTTCAAATAATTAAGTACCAAGGGGGGGGGGGTAGGGGTTGCTTTTCTCTCAAACATTTATAGTCAGTAAATTGACGATTTATGAGCCAAAAAATTGTATATAATTTTTCCAAAATAAATTATCGAAATCGTCGGTTTTAAGGAGAAAATTCAAGCGATGCCTTCAAGTGATTTTTCTTGTGAAAAATTGAACTAAAAAAATCCTTCAAAAGTTATGAAAATCGCATATTTTTATATAAAGCAAATATTTTCTGTTCCAGGAATTTTTTCTTCATTTTGAGAAATTTTTTTCATTTAAATACCTGCAAATTGTGTTTTTTTTTCAATAAAAATTAAAATAATACGATTTTTCGCAAAATTATGTAAGAAAAAAATATCGAAAATTGTAATCTTTTGGTAAATTAGTCGACCTGAAAATTCTTGAAGAGTGAGATGGAAGGGAGGAGTGCAATTACGCATGTCACGCTATTCGTTTCGGTATGAAGTGCAGTGTTGCCAACTCTCAAGAATTTAATCTCGAGAAATCTCAAGAATTTCCGAAAAATCCTAAGAATTTTCCTCATTTTTAAAAATATTTCTGTTCTTTTCAACATGAAAATCTTGAGAAAAATCTGGGAAATTTCACGAAAAATGCAAAATTGTTATTAAAAAAACAGTATTTCGAGGAAGTTTTCAACTTTTACAATTTTTTCTGTAATTATAATTTTTTTGGCTTTAGATCACTTGTTATCATTATTACGCTCAAAAATCCCTTTAAATTGATATCCATATTGCTTGGTTTGATATCTCAAAAAAAGATTTTTTTCTTGAAACTCGAGATTTTTCGAGGGGGGAGGGGGTGTTGGCAACAGTGTTGAAGTGGTATTACCCTTGATGACCTCAGGGATCATTTTACAGTATATAACACTCGCGAGGGGGGAAGGTAGCAGCCTGTTTTTACAATTTTTTTTCAAGTAACAAATATTAAATATTAGCTCAGAATTAATTACTTCGATGTATTTTGCCTTCTGAGCTGCCAATTTGATGTTTGAAATTCAGAAAAAGCAAAACAAATCAAATTACGAATAAAAATCGACTTTTCGACGCCAAAAAAATTGCAAAAAGATCTTAAAATTGTTGTTAACATGAAACATTATAAATGATCTATAATCCAAAAATCGATAGATTTTGAGAATAAAATTATTCAAATTACGAGTTTAAATGCGCGCGCATTCATTGGTATTTCGCACTGCACAGCAGCGCTTCGTGCATAGTTGCACGTTGGGCATGTTATTACACGAAACAAAATTGGCGAAACGAAAAAAAAAAACATTTTTTGGAACAGAAAACTACCTCGACTTCAATGAGATAATGGGTGAAATATTTTTAAGGAAACTGTCCTCCCAAGAATGACCAAATAAACCAAGTTTTATTTTATGTAGATAACCACGGTCTACAATCTGGAACGACGAGTAGAACGGTTGGTAAAGTTTTTACGACTCTCAGAGCAGTTCCACTTTGCAGTAAAAACTTGAAATTCACATATAATGGTTTCAAAGTAAAATTATTACTTTTATCAATAAACTGAACTCGCTAGCTCACCGGGTTTCGTATTTTCCAGTTAATCGGCACGCCGACAGTTTATTAAGTGAAATTTTCACTTTTTTGCATAAGCACTCAACAATTAACCATCCTTAAAGCAATGCATCATAAATTTACTTTTTTTCTTCGAATTGCAAAGGTGCATCAACACGTTGAAAAACACGGTAATTTACGCGTTATTTAGTACACCTTCGACCGACATCTTAAGTACATTGCAACTACCTCCAATTCGGCCATAAAAAAACATACTGACTAGTACAAATTCGTAACTATCATCACTTCCGGTATAAAAGCGATTAATAAAGCCACGCGTTAATTCGCGTCCGCTACAAGAAAACTACCGATAAAAAATACAAAAACTACTACGAAAAAAATAAAATGGTAAAATACGCGAAACATCGTGTTCTTCAATCCAAACACCATTTTTTAAGAAAAATTTAAAAAAAAAGCATTGAAAAAATTCACGAAAACTAAAAAACATCTTTCGTGTACGAAAAATATAAAAAAACAAAGGTGCAAACAAAATTAAAACTACATTAAAAAACAAACACGCCAAACAAAAACAGAAAATCTAACCTAAACACTAGAATTTGTAAAACTAGAACCCTTTGATTCAACCATTCACCGGTTAATAGCTTTGGAAAAGGCAAGAAAATCTTCGGCGTCACGTTTCAACTGCGGTATTAACAGATCGAGGCCTTCTTTTGACGAAACGCAAAAATAAGGGTTTCGATTTAGCTCGAATACCCGAATCTAACGAGCCTACGCTTCCACTTCGTTTCGTCCGTTTATCTAAATTGGGAGTAAACAAAAAATACACCGCCGTATTGCCACCGTAGCATTAAGCGCCAATAAGCTACAAAGCCCGAGTAAATTATCCGTGTAAGTTCCGATGAACACATTCGGCCATTCGACGCAGTGGTCGAAAGAACGGGCCGAATTTAGCGGTAAATTAAAAAACACGCTTAACTTAATAAAAATCAGTCTTGAAATGTGTGTCTTATGTTAACGTAAAAATTAATATCTCGCTTAATCAATTATATACAAAATATTAAGTATTTCACGCAACTCAGTTCACCTACACGATCGTGTATACGTTTTAAAAAAAAATCCGCAAAACCCCCACGAAATCCTCACGCCACAAATATTCGGTAACTGTTCATTGTTCGCAACTCCATTCGTTCCACTTAGGGAAAAGAACACCATCGGATTAAAAAAAAAAGTATAAAAAAGAAGCCCTAAATTAAAAGATGAAATATAAAAACTACCGAGTCGATTTACGACACCAAAACATGCCCTTAAAACACAAAAACACATCCATAGTTAAAAATAAAGCGTGGAATTAACCTTGATCGTGTATATCGAGCAACGAGTTACTCAGGTTCGATCTCTTCAACATACCAGCACCTTGATCGCTGGCCGAATGCAACGATACGTCTTCCTGAGCGGCCATCTGCGGATACGCGTGCAAACACTGACACACTTCGATATCGGCCACTCCGCTATCGCGGTTTTCCGAGCTATTGCTAGTATTGCATCTGCAATCATCGAATGAAACAAATATCAAATTAACCATCGACGAGAAGAGGTCATCTGAGCAAACGTACCGATTATTCCGGCCGGCTTTCTGGCGTTCCAATTCGATTCGGATATTTTCCATAGCATCCATTTCCATAATAGACTCGCGTATATCTTCGACGAATTTTGTGCGATCGTGATCGTTACGCGCGTTAAATGTGATTAACACCTGATTGTCGACACGTTGCGAGAGTTGTATGCCGAATTGGTAATCTGAAATGCCATCCAAATGTTAAAATATTTACCTATCGTAAAAATACAATCGAAAATAAACGAACAAGGAAATGCGTACACTCGAACATCGCTCCACTTCCTGTAACATTTCTCAACCTCTCAAGATGCTTTGTTTTTCGTACCAATTCGCGAATCGCACATCCGGCAAATCTATTATGCCTAACGGTCGACTTTTTCATTACTCAAAGTATAATTTAGTTTTGTTACGTATTTTTTAATACCCCTTTTTGATGCGGATATTAAACGATTTTTACGCCGTACTTAATTTCTTTTTAGTTGATTTTATTTTTTTCGCGCAGTATGACGCCAATTGTCTGCGGCGGCGTTGCCGTTCTTATACACAAATCATATAAGAGATGGGAAAAAGTACAAGGAAGTAAAGATGACGAATAACAGGAAATACATTTGAGATAAAAACACGGCGAAACGACCGAGGCGAAATGAAAATTACGCAAGTTGACGAGAAATTGAAAAATAAACCAAAAATCAGAAACTTGCGAAAAAATAAAGAAAAGAAAGTACGGTAAAATAACGAAAAATTTTCAAGTAATTACATTCGAATAAAAACCACAACTTTTGAAAAATCAATCAATTAATTCCTAAGTCAGTGTTTCACTTTTGAAAAAAATTAACTCGCTGAAAAAAAATGCGATTAATTTTTTAAATGTTTAAGACAAGAGAACGGGAATTTATCGTTTGAAAAAAATCATAAAATAGAATTATGGCCAAAAAATTACAAAAAAAAAGAAATTATTGAAAAGCACTAAAATTTAAAAAACTTGAGAAATCGTAAAATTACTGAAAACAGCAAAAAGTAATCACAAAAAATACCCGAAAAATTTCTACAAGGGGCGCAAAAATAACGAAAAACATCAAATTACAAAAATAATAGCCATAAAAATTATCGAAAATGGCAAATAATGAAATTAAGTCGTATGATACGTACATTGACTCGAAATTATACATCATTCCAGTGCACACCCCTCCCCCTTCCAACGCTTAATATTGGTAGAAAAAATTGATCTAAAAGTCTTTTCAACACAACGATAACGTCGTTAATTTACAATTAGTATGAAATATGACGTCAAAAATCGATTTCTTCGAAGCAAATTATGATCACTCAGATTTTGGCGAAATTTTATTTTTGGATATTTCACAGAATTTTTATTTTTTGATAAATTTTCTGTCACTCGAGTGATGTATCGATCAAATTTATATACCTTCCGTTTTCTCTTCGCACATTGGAAATTTTTTTCAAAGGGATGACGTCATCAATCAATACGAAAATCTCGAAAGAGTTGTTCTCTAAATAGACGATCTATTTTTGTCCATTTGAAAAATCTAAAAAATCTTTTTTTCAGAGTTTATTCCAAGATGGAAAAATTTGCGCGAAATTATACATATGAAGTTGCAAAATTTTCTGAAAAACTTGAGAAAAAATGAAAAAGCTCCTTGAAGTGTTTTTTAAGCAGCGATGAAGTCAATAAACAATTTATTTCTAAGCATTTCAATAATTGTTTTTGAAATCGTTGCATTCATATCAAGGGATAATTACCTTAAATCATTTGATTATTCAAAATTCAAATTTTCAAGTATTATGCAACGATATTCTTTTGAATAAATTAAAATAAATTCGATTACTTAAATTTGACCATTTTTTCTAATAAAATTTCAATTCATCAATTCGACTACGCTCTTCTAAACAGAGAAAATTAATTCAATTTACGAACCACAATCGATTCATTCACCAAATTATTCAAAACATTCAATTTCTAACGAAAATAATTTTCTAATTTGTATTTCAATCAAACACGCTTAAATTCGTAAAATACGTTGAATTTATCCTACTAAAGTAACGTTTTATGGGGCGATTTTGAAAAAACGGGGTCACTTTGAAAAGTAGTTTCTATACGAATTAAAATTAATTGGGAATACCTTGGGTACCATTTTCGAAATATTTTTGCGAATATTTTTTGAAGAATTTTACGCCTAACCCAACAATAATAATTATCGTTGAAATTTTTTTTGAAAAAAAAAAATTAAATTAATTATGTCTTTTTGATTTTTAGGAATAAAATAAAAATTTAAATAATTTGTCGCTTTGAAAAAAAATAATAAATTCCAAAATAATTTTTTCTCAGACCAAGTAAGCTTGTTACTTATCAGTTATCACAATGAAATATAATGAAAAAATTTATATAAAAAGTGTATAGTTAAATTTGTTAATTTATGCTGATTTTTTCAAATTTTTTATTTCTACAGTTTTTAGAGGAACTCAAGAATTTGTATGTTTTTTTCCATAAAGACGTCTTTTTCTGCCCAACAATCCGAATTCTACCAAGCTCTAATAATCTCGATAGAACAAAAACGTAGAAAAGCAAAATTCAAAAGGTTCTCGAAATCATTTACAACGTTGAAAAATACTCGTCCTTGGACGCCTCCCCCTCCTCAGCCCCACAACGAGGAAAAAATCCTATAATTAACCACTTTTAATATCTACGTCGTGTAAAAAAATATGAAAAACGTACGACAAAAGGTAGAAATACTTGAAGCCTTGTTTCAATATCACCACTCTCATGTTTGCCCTTGCATCGCTGTAAATCCTATAAAATCGAACGAATCAGCCAAACGTATGAGGATTTCGCAACCGTAAATGCAACTCGCAAGGTAGACTCACATTCCCCTTCGTTTTATACGTAATTTCGCTCACAGCTCTGGCATTGTCTTCGCACACCCCTTCTTTGCATTTCGCCAATCTTTTAAGTACACGGTGTGCTTTTACGTCGAGAGCTTTTAGCGTCGTCGTCACGCTCACTCGACAGTTTTAGCCATGTGTGCTGACGAAATAACATATGTAGGAAGGAAAAAAAATCGATACTCGACTTACATTGCGTCTTAAAGGTAGACACTTGTAATCCGGATAACGACAAGCTTTTACGAAACGTATACGTGATTTCGTTCTTTTTCTTATTCAGTATCTTCGTAATGACGAGAAGATCGTTGAATAGGAAGACCTCCCTTTGATGCAATCCGGTTCGTTCTTTTTTATTCACATCTAATACCTCGTACAGTCTGCAGTAACAAACTAGCCGACGATGTGGTAACGCCAGCATCTAGAAAAGCGTAAAAATTCAACCATTTAATCATTAACATAAATCGTATGTTAAAACAATACAATTATTTTCATTTTTTTTATCCCTATTCAACGTGAGCGAATACATAAAACGAGCTTATAAAAATCGATAATAAAGAGAAAAAATTTTCTTTATGGTCGGGTAATTTTTTACAAGTATTTTGATTCTTTCGCTGTGTTGTATAATTATGCTTTGTATAGAGAAAAGGAGGCAAAATACGACGCAGCGTCTGTGTATATAACGTTTCCTTTTTCGTTTTTTTCCCCGTTTTTCTTTGAATCGCAAGTTTGTCGCCCTTCGTCTGCGGCGTTTACACAATTGTGGGAATTTTAACGTTCCGTTTGAAAGGATTAAATATTACGCGAGGTTTCAAACGCAAGAGTCTAACGTACACGTGTAATTACCTACCACTCTAGCATTACACGGCGACGACTAAAAACGAGTATATGTATAAAAATAATACGCCGTATAATATACGCGATACGCCCTAATTAAATCTCTTGGCGCTCTTTTCACCGCAGTTCATCGCGAACGCCCACTAAACCCAGCAACATTATACTTCTCGGTAGCATTTTGATAATATTTTATCGAAATTAGATAATGGATGTTTTTTTCCGCGCTAACTGCTCCGTGAGTTTTCGACGTTATCGTCGGATGCTAGACAACATCGCGATAAGGATTTCTTCCATTGAGAAAAATAAAACTAGGAGTATTCGTTGAATTTATGAACGAATTGTGAAAATGACTGAAATAGAAATGCAACTTTTCAATCGTTCATTTCAAGACTTACAAATTTGAGGGGGGGGGAGACTTATTCGAATAAAAAACCAACGAATTTTTATGGAATACCAAAAATATATTTCGATTAGTTTGGACAATATTTTCTTTGTGATCATAAAACAATCAGAAGGTCAATACATAGTTTAAGTCGTTCAATTATCATAAAATTTCGTTCATTATTTTTTGAAGTAATTAATTTGCATAAAAACGAAGAATTTTCGACTATTGTAGTCAATTGGAAATTTTTCAAAATGCCTTGATTAAATAAGCACCAAACATTTCGGTTAATTTCGGCTCAATTCGATTAATTTCGGATGATTTCGGCACATTTCGCGTTATTTCGATAAATTTCGGATTCTGTTGGTAAATGTCGACAATTTCCGGATTACTTCGACAAATTAGGATTTTTCGTGGTTTGTGCGAGGTTCACTCAAACAAACCGAATTCAAGTGTAGTTGTGATTAAACCATGAAAAAATAGTAGATTTCAAAGTATTACGAATGTATTCGGTTGATTTTGCAAATATTCGACTGTTTTCGGTAAACTTCGTAAAGATTCGTTGGTTACGTTGATTTTGAGTTTCATTTCACAAGATGTTGCCTGATTTTGGAATTTAATGTTTAAATAACTTGACTAATTAAAAACTGGATTCAAGTCGACAATGAAATAATCCCGATAATTTGGCCAATTTGGCCAATTTTGAAAGTCGACTTAATTTGATAAAATTACTTCAATTTTTTCAGCATTTCGACTTCGTTTAAATCAACTAATCGCAAATAAATACAGAAAATTGCAATTTTAAACGGATCGGTAAATTCCGTTCAATTTCAGGAATTTCTGAACAATTATGAAAAACTTGTTGCTGGTTACTTTCGTTTGATTTAGTCCAATTGAAAATTTCAGACGTTTCAGAGAATTTTTACGGAGAATTTCATAAATTGAGTTATTTTTATCACTTTCGATGAATTTCGTGACACTTCGTCTATCATCGTGTATCTCGGGTGAATTCAACCACTTTCGGTGAATTTCGTAAAACTTCGTTCATCATCGGATATTTCGCTCAATTTCGGTAAATTTCGTATCATTTCGTATATCATCGAATATTTCCGGAAA
This sequence comes from Maconellicoccus hirsutus, assembly GCA_003261595.1. Taxonomy (NCBI): domain Eukaryota; kingdom Metazoa; phylum Arthropoda; class Insecta; order Hemiptera; family Pseudococcidae; genus Maconellicoccus; species Maconellicoccus hirsutus. Next base: position 25,255 of record QBDW01005918.1, on the reverse strand, counting down.
ATTTCGTACGACGACGTTTGAAAATATTATTTAAAAAATTAGATGATTTTGGCGATATTTGAAGTTGTCCGTGATAACTTGAAGTACAAGGAAGCAATTGTCATTTCTTAAGAGAAAAAATCTCTTAATTGGAAAAAATGGCATTTTTTCCAAACGATACATCTAGCTTGAAAATATTCATCGAAAGCTATCAGTAGAAAATTAAAATTTGAAAATACGATATCGATTTATCAAACAACATAATTTACCACGAAGTGATTTCGATTAAATTAAATATCGTTCTCAGTTGAAAATTAATTTAAATTTTCAACGAAAATATTCTTCCTGCTTACTTAGATCGAATTTCGAAGAAAATACAAGCGCAATTTATTTCTTCCAATAAATTCGTTTCCGCTACATTTTACCATCAGTAACAAATAAAGGTAATTCGATCGATTGGCGTAAAATACACAATGGTTCCGTTTCGAATAAATTTCCATCAAATATCGATAATCGATACGCTCGGAGTAGGCGAATTTTCACGGAGAAAATGTTGCAAAAGGAATCATCTGGAGCGAAACTCCCTCGATTCGCGTAAAGTATCAATTAGCGGAAAAAGTATACGCGGAAATATTAAATCGTTGAAACGTGAACGATTATTTATTATTGCTTGAATTGGAATCTTTCGCAAAAAGGTCACACTTTGTCGTAGCTGCTGCCTTTATGATTGTATTAAGTCGAAAATATGTTTCAACGACCTTGCGTATGCGTAATATTCACATCGCAATATTAGCAATAACAATATCGACAATTTAGCTTACTCAATGAGGCAAATAAACTCGAATATTTCGAGTACGTGTTATTTGTTTTTTTTTTCTACGCTTCTAATCGATTTTGTTTTTTATTCGAACGAATCTTAGATAAAACAATTAAATAGGGAAAAAAGAACGCAGTAGATGGAAGATTTATGCGAAAGAAAAGGCTTGTGTTGGAATTCTAATTGACAATGAAACAAACTCACCATTTTAATTCCGACAATTGTTGTGTGCACTTTCATCACTTGAGACACGTGGTCGTTTCCTGGTTTAAATTCGTTCGCTTTGATTCGTTCGTATATATTAACTAACATCTCTCTGTCGACATCACAGCCTTCGTCGATACCTGCAAAGGATCGATTGATCGATATACCATAAGAGGCGCCAAACACATCGGAGTACATACCTCTTAGATTTTTGATGAAACCATCAAGCGTCATTTTATTCTCGGGTTTAATACTGTGCGAATGCAAATCAGTATTTAACATGACAACAGCGAAAGCTAAAATGAACACCGTATCTAATGATCGGAATTTCGATATGACGTCTCTGTTGCAGCGACAATACCGATGGCTAAATACTTCCATGAGTCTTTCGATTTTCTGCGCTTCACCAGGCATTCTGAAGTACGTTTGGTATTTTCGGAGGGCTACGTCTATTTGCATTCCAGATAAATCGAGCTCGTTGACGAAACATCTATAAGACGAAATTAGTAAACTTCTTGGGAAGGTTTTGGTGTGGAAAAGTACTCGAAGTACTTACTCAAGTACCGCGCTATTGAACTGGTTCTGAACGTTACCCAAATATTCGCCGATCATTTGCTTACTTAAGCCTTTACGAGCGATTAGAAATTTGGCCACAGCTTGAGGAGTATTATCGAGGAAACCGTTCTGCATCAAATAACTGATACCTTTTTCGGGTTTCTTGTTGAATAAATTCAATCCAACTCTATACTGACGTTTCCTTGTTGACTCAGAAATCTGAAAGAACTATCTCTGGTCAGATAACGTGATCTTGATGGGGTTAAAAACTTAGAAAATCCTTACTTGAGGCTTTTTATTCCACGACGAAGTAGAAGAAGTATAATTCGACATGCTAGTTGATGACGAATGTGATGCGTTCATCGTAGAACTAGAATCGCTACTCGAAGATCGGACACTTGACATACTCCCGCTATGTGTCGTTTTACTAAAAGACATGTCCGAACTTGATAACAAGCTTCGATTGCTGTCATCCGATTTGAAAGATATAGATGATGTTCTTTTGGGTACTTCGGGTGGAACCTTTTTCACCGGAGTTGACATTTGCGATAAAGACGAAGGTACTTGATACTGTGATGCGTTATAATAAAGGTACTGATTAGTGTATTTCTTCTGATACGACGAATGATATTGGAATGCAACGGGGGAGGTGGAATTACAAGCGGACATGACGGGTTGATAATTTCTAGCTATTTCAACGGATCCGGAATGAGTTTGTGGTACCTGCGAATACTCGGATTTAGGTTGAATAGGAAAATAAAACGTTTGATATAACGTGCGAAATACCTTTAAGCAATATGAACTATTGCAAATGTTCATCGGCGACGATGTATTCATACAGCACGTAGAACATGTAGCTGTTACATTGGCGCAACAATAATTACAACTTGTGCAACGTGCGGCGTACGTACGAGGTAAAGAATTCGTACCATTTTCCAGTTCTGGTAAACGTTTTTCTTTCATCGAAAGAGACCGTATTGGCGTAACGTTCGCTTGCACACAAGATGAATTTTTCGCCTCGCAAGCATACTCGGCATGCGAATGGGTGGAATTAACGGTATTCTCGATGCGTCTGCTGGCCCTTTTTTCACCTTTAGCCATGGCAGTGATGTCGGTGAATTTTTTAATTAGCATGTGACGTCTGAACGCTCGTTGGATTGTAATAGCCGCATTTCTCGCCTTCGCTCCGCCATATTTACGTTCTATTAGTTCGATTTGTTTTTCTAATAAATCTTGAGATAATTCGTAGCTGAAAATGAGCTATGTATAGAAATATACCTACGTAATAATATTTCAAAGCGATTTGTTAATTACCTCATTACGGTACGTGAATGATTAACGAATTCTGACGAGTTGTTCCTTATGGTGTTGTTATTATTGTGAGCATTGTACCATTGGTAATGATAAGGTTCGGTGAAGTTAGCCGCCGATTTGTAATTGTCATTCAGGTCTTCTTCGTTAAGGTCATCGATATCGCCGTTTAGTTCTTCGTCGTATTCGTTACATTCTTCGTTACTATTAACATACTTTATATAAGCAATGATAAACTAACTGATAAAATACAAAGAATAATATTTACCCGTCGCGACCATCTCCTATTGATCCATTCATATAATTCTGCCTGATTTTTTCCGAAGACCTAGCGTAAATGTCGATACGAATAAATATTACATCAATAGGGGTATTTTCAACATCAACAAAAAGCGGATTAAGTTGGGAAATCTCGAATACGTAATGATTAAAAATGTACTTACCGTTCACTGTACATACGCCTCAAATCGACGATATCCAATTCGAATTTTAATTTGCTGGTTTCACATATTAATAAATCTCTTTCAGTTTTCACTGAATTTAACTCTGATTTTAGACGAGCTATTTCTTGATTCTGTTTGTTAATTATGTTTAAACTATCTTCTAAGGTTATGTTCCTTCTATCGATTTGATGGAAGTAGTCGTAAGATACTTCTTTATCATTATTTTTATTCATAATTCCGATCTGAGTGACAAAAAGTAGAGAAAGTACATGAAAACTTTACTTCGACAACTCCGAAATTTGAAATGATCCAGCGAATTGTTACATCGTGTAAATCAAACGTGATGAAAATAACGTGCTGGAGATGACTTAAAACTACATTTCGAACTTTTTTATTAACATACGGGCATCACATTTATGAAATCATTCACTTTTTACAACATAATCACAACAGCTGTTTATGTATTACAGACCTACTTTGCCTGAAGAAAAGTGTGAGACAGACATCGTGGGAAATGGAGAGATCTTACGTCGTCTTGGTTCTATGACGTAATCAAACAACAACGCCATCTATGATGAAGAAAGTTTCACCATTTTTGTTTTTTTTTCGCAAATTGTTTGTTTACTTTGCTTATCTTTATGCTTCATTGAAAAATTAAAATTAAAAATTTGTATTAAAACAATTTGATCCGTTGAAAAACAAATTATTATCGACGTTTAGATTCTTTGGTTTGATGTAATTAGATAAGAAATAAAATAACACCTCTTTGAAAATTTTGAAACTAAACCGATCTTGATGTTTCGAACAAAACAATAAATCAAAATTTCGAATTTCCCAACGGAATAAAATTTCAATTTCCATGAAACGCAGAAACGATAAACAACATGTTGCAAATTTCACTACTTGTTTATTGATATTATGATAAAGCCTCGAACATTAATAAACTTACCTCTTAAATGGAAACGAAATATAAAAATGAAGTATAAAATCACATGCTAAGAAAATATTATCAAAAAGATTACTAAAATGCGACATTCATTCTCTTAAAAATTCACTTTTTGGTTGAACCGAAAACTAATTGGTTTAATTGAGATAAAATGAAATGAAATTCTTAGGATATAAATATTTCAGACCCGTTAATATTTTAGTAAAGACGTGTTATATATTTCCACCATCACAATACTTTTAAATTGATTATATCCTGTTTCCCATTAATTTTAACACTGCGCATTCATTTCGTTTGGTGATATGATTCACAGTAATATATGATTTATAAATCAAGTAAAAATATCCACTAAAGAATGACATTGCTGGAATTCAATCATTGTTCATTATGACAGTAAAAAGTGAAAATATCGAAGTCAATTTAAAAGGCGAAAATAATGAAAAATCTTCGTACACGAGGGAAAAATGGGCCCATAAAATAGAATTCGTTTTATCCGGAATTGGGTTCGCTGTAGGACTCGGAAATGTATGGAGATTTCCGTATTTATGCTACAAAAACGGCGGCGGTAAGATTTACCTTTGTTTTGAAAATTTTTTCAATAATCATAAAATGGTTTTACAGGAGCATTTCTAATACCATTTTTTATATGCTTGCTTACCGGCGGTATACCTATTTTTTTACTGGAAGTTGGCCTCGGTCAGTTGACCAGCGAAGGGGGTATCACAGCTTGGAATATTTGTCCTGTATTCAAAGGTTAGTTTTATTCAATTATACTCAAAGGTTTAAAGGAACGCATGCGTATGGAATAAATCTACGCTGAAAATTTAACATCTTTGTAGGTCGTTACCCAATTATGTATGTAACATGAATAGATTTGAAGTACTCAACATCCACTTATTCGTATTCAGGCGATATCTCGTTCTTGTTAAGTTTTCATTAAGAAAGTTGCCTTAGTAAACATATTTTTACAGGAATTGGGTACGCGACCACAATAGTCTGTTTTCTACTCAATGTGTATTACATTATAATACTCGCTTGGGCTGGTCATTACTTTTATAATTCATTCAACGCGGTATTACCTTGGAGTACCTGTGGTAATTGGTGGAACACGAAGGATTGTTTTGTGCCGAAAATTCAATCAAAAGAAATCTTTGTGGGAAATAGCACCCGAAGAAGAGTAGATTCCGTGGTGGAATATTGGGAGTATGAATGATTGAATTAATGATAAACGAACACAAGCCAAATATTGAATGACATCAGTGTTACCTACACTTACCTAGTACAAACACCTACACACCTATTTTATTACCTCAAATGGCAATACTGTCACGAAACTGAAATAAAAATGAAATATTTTGGTATCGATAAAATTTATCGCTTATCGTAATCTTTTTCTATTAAAACTGTTTTATAAACATTGCAGAAAAAGAGTATTAGGAATCAGCAATGGCATAGATGAACCCGATGGTCTACAATGGGAACTCGCGTTATCGCTTTTGATAGTCTGGATAATAATATATTTTTGTGTATGGAAGGGGATAAAAACGTCCGGAAAAGTTGTGTATTTTACAGGTATCAAAATTACGTAATGAATTTTTATGTGCATATAAATTGGCATATGTATTTTTATTTTTATTTCTTGACAGCAATTTTCCCTTACGTTATGTTAACGGTGTTATTCTTCCGAGGTATAACCTTGGATGGCGCTTTGGATGGTATAAAATTTTATTTGAAGCCAGATTTTACGAAAATTACAGAACCTCAGGTATAACGATATAAGGAAATCGTGGATTCAATAAGGTGACGAGTGAACGTTTATTTTGTTACAGGTGTGGATTGACGCTGGAACGCAGATATTTTTTTCATACGCAATCGCCCTTGGATGTATGATCGCCCTCGGATCGTACAACAAATTTAATAATAATTTCGTCAAAGATTGTTTAATTATTGCAGCAACAAATACGGGTACTAGTTTATATGCGGGATTTGCCATATTTAGCGTATTAGGATACATGGCTAAAGAGCAAGGAGTACCGATAGCTCAAGTCGCTGAATCTGGACCAGGTCTAGTTTTTATAGCATATCCCAAAGCTGTCATGCAGATGCCATGGTCTCCGGTCTGGGCTATGTCTTTTTTTCTTATGATCCTCCTGATTGGTATTGATTCGCAATTCGTTGGCGTTGAAGGGTTTATTACAGCTGTTGTTGACATTTTTCCGAATTATTTTCGAATTGGAAACAGAAAAGAAAAATTTATCGCTTACGTGAGCTTATTTAGTTATTTCTTGGGGTTATCGATGGTTACAAAAGTATGTTTTTATTTGGCATAACGATATGAAGTAAGTGGAAAAATTAATTTTTTCATTTTTAGGGAGGTATGTACGTGTTTCAAGTTTTTGATTTTTACGCTGCTAGCGGAATGGTATTACTTAGTGTATGTTTCTTTGAATCAATTTGCGTATCGTATTTTTACGGTGTGGATAAATTTTATGACAATATAAAGGCAATGGTGGGATATCCTCTGATACCATGGTTCAAATATTGCTGGTTATATTTCACTCCTCTTATCACTATGGCGAGTAATTACTTTATCCAAAATAATGAAATTATAAGTGAAAGAAAAAACGTGAAATTTCATGATTCTAGGGCATCATGTTGTTTTCAATTTCGTCATCGTTAACTTTAACTTATAATCGAACTTACCGATATCCATACTGGGCGATGGCCATTGGCTGGATTATGGCTTTGATACCAATTGTTTGTATTCCGGCGTACTTTCTATGGTATTTATTAACGAGACCTGGGAAAAATATCGATGAGGTAATTAAATTAAAAAATTAAATAATGGTGAATATTCAGACAAGATTTAAATTTAAATTTATTTCGTAGAAATGGAAGAAAGCTATGGAACCTCAGATTAAAGATAAGCAAAGTGATATTCAAGATATTCCAATTTGCTGACAAAAACAATATTTTTGGATGTGATATTTTAATAATTTTGCATTTTTAATTAAAATTAGGTAAATAAAAGTAATTTCTTGTTCAATGGAGGCATGATTTTTTCATCTCGTCGAATATCTGTTTCTGTATTTCTAACACTTTTTCAACGCAGGAAGGATTTTTATAAATTCTGAGTCTAAATTAAAAATAAATATTCGTAAATCTTCATTTCATATAACAGTTTTCATATCATAATGATTTTCAAAGTTACAAAATAGAATTTCAAAAAATAGCGGCAATTATTCAACAAAAATGCGCCACCTATCGGCGCCTTGAATTACTAAATCAAAAGTAAATCGTTTATTCTAGAACGAAACAAAATCCCAAAAAAAGTGAAAGAAAAAAATGAATAATAAATTTCTATTTTGTTGATTTGTTGATGTTAATTGATGTTTTCGTTAATTAATTAGTTTTATACTTCATTTTATTCCAATTTTGCAGTAATATAACATCGAAGAACATTACTCAATGGTAGGATAATCGCGATATCAGTTTACAATATGTGGAGCTATGTTTTTGAAATTTTTTGTACTTTATCACCGAAGTGATTTGATTTCAGTATCAAAATGGCTAGCGAAAGAAATCAATCAGAAGAAAACATAATTTCGACCTCCGGGTCAGGACCAAGCAATGCTACATTACAACAGATGTTATCTTTATCTACTTCTCTTACTAACGAACAATCTCCGAATGTTACAGCACCTGTGGATAAAGAAGTAAGTCACACTAGACGAATATTCAATAATGTAAGATACTCATCGAATATACTTCATTTCAGCGTATGAAATTCTTCTTCGAAAGTTTACAAAGCATGCAAGGTAGTTACCAAGATGACATTGAAGTGATCAAACACAGTTTGACTGAGTTGAAAAGTTGGTCTGGTGATGTATCTTCGTTGGAAAGTTGCACATTGGCGTTACAAAACATAATGGATCTTGTAGATCACATAGATGTTGCATCAGGTATGAATATTTTCAACAAACGGTACATTCGAAATTGAGGAAATACTTAAAACGATTATTTCAGATTTCATGAAACTAGGCGGCTTCTCAGTGGTGGGTAGATTTCTGAGTGTGAATGACCCCGAAGTAATCAGAATGGCTGCCGAAATTATTGGAATTTCGTGCCAAAATCATCCTCCATGTCAAAACGCTGTCGTAGAAAATCCTACGATATTTCCAGATTTGTTTAAAATCTTGCAATCAAATCAGCTGAAAGATGGAGTCAAGTTGAAAGCTGTTTTCGCTTTATCATGTTAGTATTTTTAGGCCGCTTTTGAAACAAAATCGGAGAATTTTTTCAACGATGAAACTTGTTTCAGCTTCCATTCAGAATAACCGTACCGGACATGATAAATTCAAAAAACTTAATGGGTACGATATATTCTTAAATGTATTGAAAACTGCCGATATTCCTTTAAGATTAAGGATATGTTTTGTATTCGACTGCTTATGCACTCAATTTCCTGAGATTAAATGTAAGTATTTTCGCGTTGTTTAAAAAAAAAAGAAATCTACCGATTTTAATACATTCGTGAATTTTTACAGCTAATTTACTCGAAAAACACTACGTCAATTATTTGGTCGAATTATTGACACTGATTCCTTTAGAAGAACCAAAAGAAACAGTTCTTAATGCCATGTTAACATTCATCGAAGGATTTTACGATGCTACATGCGAATGTAAAAAAGAAGAACATAATTTGAAGCCCATCCTAGAATATTTGATTGCCCATTATAAGGACGAAGTTGTTGTAAGTAAATGCAATTTTGTTTACGTTAACGATAATTTATAAAATTATATTAATAAATTTCACAGGTTGAAAAAGAAAAAGCCATTCGCCTAAAAGATGAACTAGACCGGTTCATACCTGACGACATGAAACCTAAGAAATGATTTATTCTACTGTGGACGTATTAAGCGTGTTTTCGATTTAAAATTATGCCGAGGTGATATTTAATTACTTTTGCATGAAACCAGCATGATTTGTGGTGTTTCGTGAGTTTAAAACACTCGGGTTCCTTTTTATCTATCTTTCTTGATTTTCTATTATGATTTTCTTTGGTTTGTTATTATTTTCGAATTAGTTCGACTTTTTTTCGTCGAAATTCCAAAAAACCGACGTATTTAAATCGAAAATACGTTTTATGTATAAAATATTAAAAACATTGTAAAAAGAAAATAATACATGTTTATATTGTAATGTTCGTTTATTGTTATAACGATATTTTTATTACCTATTGATCCAAGTATTTGATGAAACGATTTACGCGAATTGGTATCTTTAATCGATATACAAAAAATACCGATAAAAATAGAATTTTTTTGGTTTTCGTTAAAAAAAATTCGTTTTAATTTTTCGTTTGTTTCTAATTCATCTATTGTTCTTGATTTTTTGGATATAAAATCACGATAACCTTGAATTTAAAATTTTCTCCTTTATTTCAGTTTAGAATAATTACCTATTAAAGAATGGGGAAACTTAGCATAAAAATATTATTAGCGATAAATTTTCATCAAGGGGTTCTCAAAATTTGCAAACGGTATTGATATTTGCCTCAACTCGAAAAAAATTCGTATTTTTTTATTTTTAGAATCTTAGATTTTTTCTTTAATAAGCAATTTCAAATAATTTTTTATTTAATTTTGATATGAGAAAAATTAATTCCTACAGAAAAAAGCCTGATTCGTTTCATTCATTTGACTATCAAAAATGTGAATAAAATGATCCCCCCCCCCATAGTCTAATGCTACTTTACACAGTTACAAAACCTGCCTAAAATTTATCTGGTGCGTTTATATTAAATATACATAGTGTTGGAAAATGCCTTTGATCCATCAACGCCTTCCTGTCCAATTTAGGAAATTCATTTTTCATCTCATTCGACAAAATTATGATTCTAAAATGAAAGTTAAATTATCCCTTTCACTTCGAATTCGCCTCAGCTATCTTCCCTACCTGAAGATCAAACTTCACTCGCATCGCAATATACGCCAATCTTCCCAAATAAAATAATCTCAAATTATCAGACGACCTTGTAAAATGGATCAGACGAGAAAATTCATATTTCAAAAATCTTCACCTCTTCCCTACGTGTATTTGATTTATAATCGAATTTTACGTAAAAACTACGATAACCTATGACGTAAGTAAAAAACATAAAAACGTGATCGAAACGTTATGAAAATATACGCATCCGAATATTTCAAATAATTAAACTCAAACAACGACGGCATTGTCTGAAATAAAAAACTTGATCATATTACAAATCCCGTTAAATTGCTTAGTAATGAAAGTGAAAAAAAATTGCCGTTTAAATGATACCTTCGAAGATAGCCATATTGGTGATGAGAAATTTCGCTGAAGCATTTCAATATTTTGACCTTTCGATTGAAAAACCTCGGCGGCTTTCTTTTTATTATAATTTTTCAAGTAGCCAGTTGGAAGTCGTGATTACTAAGTTATCTCGGTATCTTATCGGATGACATAATAATTGAAACAATGTTTAGAATATGATGCAACTACGACACCTAGTATCGCAATTCCATATCGTTTAATTGCACGTATGTGATTTTTATTGCCAAGATTTTCAACAATTTTTTAAATTATTCGTATATCCGCGTTTTCAGATGCTGATTTAGCATTTTACGTAAGACATTATCACGTTCACGGGAGATATAAAGTTGGAAAATGAAATCTCCGGTGATAATAACTATGACCGTAGTTTTAACACGTTTTTTTCTCATCTTGAAGTTAAAGTCGAATGACAACGCAAAGTATCTGATTAATCAAAACTTCGGATTTCATCGTTCACAGAAAAGTTATCTTATTGGAACAATCAATATAAATAATACTTTGGAAGCTAGATAAATTAGAAGTCAATAACTTCGCACTGTTCGTTCTCCGAAGCACCAATGCTCTTTATCAAATTATTAAAAAAGGCAATAAATGCACGCCGAGCTGAACTGGTCCATATATTGATAACAGGTTAAGCGTGCGAATGAGAGAGGGAAAGATAACATGAATTAACAGGTACTCGGCAGGGTAAAAGGGGCTTTGGGTACTGCATGAACGAACCATGCTAATGGTTAGTTAATGGTAAATTGTACGTTGCGTTGGTTAACTCGGTCCGTTCCAAGGTTTGATAGAGAAACAGGTGTAATGTGCTTTATGTAAAGTAATTAAAATTTTCGCATTCTTTCAATCAACATGATGTATTCGGTTTGTTTTTTTTCCGAAACATGGTCCCGATAAACGGATTTTTTTATGGTGAGTATGAATTTTGATTTTGAATTTGCGAAGGGCTCCGTCGTAATGTGCATCTGTTTAAATATTCGCGTTTACGACATAAAAAATCGTAGTTTAAGGAACGATTTTCCTACGTGAATGTGTTCTGTTGTAATTTCCATAGAAGTTTTTAAAACGTTGAATTTTTTTCAAATTATCGCTCGCAAAAATGGGATTTTTTTTGAAAAATTTTCACAAATTTTCAAAATTTTGTAAGTATTTTTTAAATATTTTTTTATGGAGTTTAAAAAAAGCAAATATTATTCAAAAAAATGACTATTGTTTACGTATCATTAACCTCATAATTGAACGAAATTATCAAATCGCTGATTCAGAAATTTGTTTTTCTTTCAATAATTAAAATCAATTGAAATAAGGACCTCGGACATGAATACTCTTCACCTTGACATAGTATTTCCCTTGAAAAAAAAAATACCACCAAGAATTCGTACTAGGGTGATGAGCTCAAAGAAGCTAAAAGTAGCGTTAAAAGGTCGATGTGGGAAGTATAGGGTAAACCTTGATAAAAAATTGAGCCTTTTAATTGCGCCGCATAACGAAAAAGAAGACCTTGTAATACTTGGTAAACGAAGATCAAAATGCGGCATAGGCAAGGAACTCGGCTGAATTAAATGTATCGGATGGCGTCAAGATGATGATTTAAAGGATAGCAACGTCGTTATGCGCCATGGGAGAACGTGCTGTGATTTCACTACGCTGATAAGAACGTATAATGCGAATTATTTCAAAATGAGTAGATTTTTCACATTTGTAACATAAAAACGCAGGTATTGCGATTGAACGAGATGCATTGCCATGGAGATATTTTAAGTAGCCCTTTTAATTCCTTATCATGGGAAAGGATGAGACTTCCGATTAAACGTGTTATACGGTTGAGAGTTTACATGCTGTGCAAACTTGGAATATATTCGATCAAAAGCGTCTTCTCACTAATGCTCCTAATTCTATTCAAACTGCGTGAACAGACACTTCCTGATAATATCTATATTATACCGATGTTTAACTCTCTGCATCCTCTTTGATTATTTTCCTTCAAGTTGGTTTTAAATTTTTCTTAAAGGTACCTATATACAATATATACCTATGGTACTTACCAAATTCGATACATTTATGGTGGAATTTTCTATCACAGGTAAACGATCTTTATCCTTGAATCATTACGGTGCATTAGCCGGTTTAGTAAACAATACTCGTGATCTAGTAAATGTAGGTTTAATACTTTACTTTTCAGCGTTAAATCTCCCAACACGAGTGTTTTAATTATTCGCGTTCTTGACCTAAGATCGAGTTGTTTGTTGATGATGGTCAGTGACGGTTTTATGGAAAGGTAGAGCTGGTTTTTGACGCGCACTAAAGTTCTTTAAATTCGTTTTCTACGTGGAATTGTCAACTTGCGATATCTAAAAGGATAGTTTATTAAAAATTTTCATTCTACATTGAAAACATACATGACGTGTGATCGAACACAATGAAACTCCAGGGAGCTCTTGCGGTTGACTTGATTCATAAAATTTAACACTTAGGAATAAGTGTTGAGAAATTTTGATTAGTTTTGGGTGCAGTTTATAATCCTTTATAATATGAAACATGTTCATTTTTCCTCGTGCTGAGTCACGTTCAAGTTGAATACGAGTAATAAGTATAGAGTATATTTACTTGTACTGGACCATAGTATGTTACCTGAATGAAAACGTGCTTTCAAAAGAGCAAACCTTAAATTACTTGCGTGTTAAGTTTTACAATAAAATCAAAAACAATAAATATCACTGGAACAACTGGAAAATTATTTTTTCAACAGAAATTTAAATTCAATTATCGCAAATGAAAGCAAGGTAAAAATAAGTGTGAGGTCGTAACAAAATACAAATCAATTTTCACTCTTTACTTTGACCACACTGATTCATAAAAAAATGATATTGATGACGTCACCTTGATTATATTTTCACATTATTATCAGTAGTTATTCATTTTTGATAATTTCATATTTTACTCAATTATTTGTAATATTTTGAATTATTTTTATATGATTTTTCAATGAAAGTATGAAACTAAGATATAAAAACCCTTTTTTCATGACAGATTACTAAAAAATAAAAACATCACTCAATTTTGATATTAATGTCTCAGTAAAAATTCAAAATTTAACTCGACCCTATCAATTTCCAGTATTTATTTATTTTACTGGTTCTAAATTTGTTTCATACAGTTGAAATTATATCGTTTTTAAAATAAATTGTAAATCTGCGATAACTTACTTTTCAGATTTATTAAAGTTGGGATCTATTAAATGAAATTCAAACTTGCGATATCGTGTAAATTTAAACGACCCCTATTACATGGTAATTCAAATTATCACATTTCTATTATACGAAAATAGATTCTTGTCTGGATTGAAAATTCATAAATTTATCCAAAATATGCCTAATCATTAATTACATAATTAACTAGGTACCTAAATTCGTATCTAACAGTAGTTACCGCAACGATGAATCAATATTCTTATCTTTTAATTTTCTCATGTAACAAACTTGATTAAATTGCATGATAAATGGATGTTCTCCTTGATGATTCTTAATATTAAATAATCATAGCTATAGTGAGAATAGTTTCACATAAAGTTTAATTCACAAGACAAATTTATCAAAGTTTGATCTATAAATACGTATTTAATCTAATTAAATTCTATACCTTACGTAGATTTAAATTTGTATTCTCTTTATTGTCTTTTCGATACAGTGCCTATAATTTTGAATGTTTTGAATTGATGCAGTACCATATAAATTCAAATTGCGATTACATAAAGCATAAACGAGCGGTAATGTCTTTTTTATCAGCTCAACGAGGTTTGTTATAGGTATAGTCACTACAATCTAATGTATATCTGAAACAATCAACGCCTTTTTCTAATTACGTCGTATGATATGAATAGAGAATAATATATGAAAAAATTCAATTTCATCAAATGGAAATCATTTTCCAAAACATCAATAATTATAATTTTATAACGAGCTCGACGTATCGGACATTATGAAGTATTCCGTTAGCCGAATCAAAAGAACCTGCTTAAGGCAAGTAGGCAAGGTACTTTTGGGGGAAAAACATACTCAGCGGTTTTTTGTTCTTTTGTACAATCATACAGTGTATTCCTTTTGTATAGATGAATTATTAAAGTACGCCTATGGCGTTATCTCATATACCCAAGTATTGATATCAAATCAACGTCCTACATAATGAATAATTATCTTCGCTTTGATGATCTCTATATGTGTATATTGATGTTGCAGTAATTACGTCACCCGATTTATGCGTAATTTCGATGTTCTGAAGGGAGTAATTTTAGAATTATTTCAAAATTTATTTTCTAATCGATGAGTTAGTTTTAGATTTCCGTGTCGTATTACGCCGATTGAGCTGAAATAATGAAGTTTTAATTAGACTTCAAGGTTTTTAAATGGGGGTTATTCGTTTTTAAACCGATGTAGGCGAATATATTCTTATTTTTTATCAATAAATGACGTCAGTGAACTGAAAATTACCCCGTTTCGCGATAAGCAAGTGGTAATGGTAAAAGTACAAAATTTGCATCGTACTTCGAATGTTATCACGATATTATCGTTTCAGTACAAAGTACAACTAGGTATCTATTTCTGGACAAAATTCACAAACTTATTCGCATTTAAAATTGAAATTATGTCGGTTCATAGATCTGTAGTTTGTTTTTCGTGCTATATACTTCGAAGGCCAACGTCCTTGTGCTCGTCAGCAATATAAACGTATCATTGTATCTCAGCAGGATGGAAAATAACATCGAACTAAGGACGGTCGTCGCGAATAGATCCAAAAACCTGTGAAAGTGTTCGACTAATTATATTAAACTAAATACTAGGCAAAAATTACATATAATTAGTTTCGGAAGTAACATTACACTTTCGTTAATATGCCATTAACTGTGGATGTGCGGTTAGCAGCCGGTTCTTTTTAAAAAAATATTTTAATTGTTCTCATCTTTTAGTAGGTAACGGTAATTGCTCGTATCAATGACAAAAATAATATTATTTCTTGTATTATTTTTTTCGTATAATTTTAGCTTTTAATTTACGATTAGATTTTAAAGATTAATTAGATTAAGTAAATTGATATGGTTTCGGTGTAATGTTTATAGGTATGGCTTGTTGAATAAAACTCTTTCCTTGATATAAGATAAATGAGAGGACCTTCCACCTCGTAATGGTATAGGTGCTCGTGATACTATAAGTGGAATGCTTTAATCTAAAGCTTAATCCAAAATTTTTCAATATTAATTTCTAATGGCAATTTTTTATGATCTCAAGAGCTTGTTTTGATCAAATGATTATTTAACAATATTAAAAAAACATTTCTAAGCTTATAGCTTTAAGCATTATTCAAGATAGCGACGTCTGACACACGTTTCAGTGGCATAAAGAAATCGTACCCACAATTTTGTTTCTTTTTTCATAGTTTCTCAGCAGTTGGCATATTCTTTTCGAAAACCTTGACACTACATTGTAGGTCAGAGCAGTTTCTTCGTTGAAATTTTGACGTCTTTCTATGTTTAGATCCTCGTATATCAATTTTATTGATTCGTCATTGTTATGTTGATGTTTTTCTTTTACGTGTGACATCCATGAAACATTAGCATAAACACTTTTTTTCAATCGATCACGAACAGTTTACCCAACTAAGCTGTTTATTTTTGATCGCACACAATCATCAAGTGCATTATTTTGAAAAACCAAAAAAAAAAAAGAGAAAGCCACTGAAACCGCAATTACGACTTATTAATTAATTTTTTTCAGAATATATGCTCTTTCATGTTATGTTTTTCCAGTCGAATGAAATTTTATATACATTTTTTCTCAAATAAAACCTGTCTCGTTTAATAAGTCAAACGAGGAGAGAACACAGTTGGACATTGCACGGTTATTTTGTACCTGGTACCTGGGATGATGTTTGATTAGATGGTAGAATTTGCTAATATATATCTTTATAGATTTGGCATATGCATATTGCATTTTTCAATATAAATAATTAAATATTGCGTAGTTATCCATTAAATTCATTTACAGCGGTATTGGTGCGCTTACGTTTAAATGATGAAAGTAGAAAAATTCAAGTATAGATAAAAGAACAAGTTTTTTATATTATCATATTTGCATTTTATTAAAATTGTTCTATAGCTAATGCAAAAAAAATGCGTAAACTTGAAAAATATTAAGTTAGCTTAAGAATTTTCATTCTCGAACTAGTTTGGAAATGGTGACAGTCTATAAATATAGGATACAGGCAGACAAACTAGTTATTAATATTGTTAGTAGTTTGTTTATAACGAATTTCAAAAATATAAACAAGCTTTAATTGTCGTATATTCCACAAATACCGTTCGATAGACTTGAGATTATATAAGTTGAATTTTTTTTGGCAACGTGCAATTTTCATGATTAATTATTCGAAGCCCGATGACCGATTCTGCGTAAATTACCGTTGTCGTTTGGGAATGACTTGTCGGTGAAATTTTTTCTATGTACTTGATTTGATAGTAAACGAGTACATGAGTAAGGACAGAATGTTATTTAAAGATGATTTTATGCAAATATTATTCGATGTTATAGAATTTTTCCCCGTTATTAAGTATAAATAGCTAGTTTCAAAATTATTAATCTTTCGTTAGTGTTTATTTTTATTTTACCTTCTGAGTTCATTCATAGTTCTATCAACTATGTTACTCTACACGTAGTCTATTCGTGTTTTAATTTGTATTCAAATTGAACTAGAATTAGTAAAAAAAAAACCTATTTGAAAGAATGCGTAATAACACGTGTGTTATGGGCAAACGGTATTTTAAAGCAGTGAAAAGATAAAAAAACGAGGAAAATGTAGTCCACTGTTGTATTTTCCTTCTATAAAAATGATAAAGACTTCTACCTACATAATATATTGTTATTGTTATTGTAGCGCTGCTATACCTAAGTAACTAATGTATCGAAATAATTACAATGTTGCAGATATTTTACTTAATTACCAAAAAACCGAGTTGAATAAGATCTAGTAACCAACAAACGCGATGGAAAGTACGAATCATCGATATTATTTAAAAATCGAAAGACCAGTGTATCAACTTCAAGATGTGAACACAACAGCAAAACGAAACGGCGCTGCTGCAAACACATGTATGGTTTGAATAATTTCTTATCAGCATAGATGACTCGATAATGCTAGAAAATATCTAATGCTTTGTTATTATGTCGCAGTATTCGATGAAATCATGGATGATACAACTTATAAATGTCGCGTGAGACGAGTGATACTCAGCATAATACCCTCAATAACGTGGTTATCCAATTACAACTGGAAAGGCGATCTTATTAAAGATATTATTGCTGGTTGTACAGTTGCTATCATGAATATACCCCAAGGTAAAGTTATCAATTTTTGTTCTAATTTCGTACCTATATCATAACCAGTGAATTTATCGTCGTGATTAACGTACCTACAATAAGCTCATCAAGGTTTGGTTGCTTAGCTTTAAAGTTGACATTTTTCATTCTGTCACATTAGACCATGATTTTTGAAAGTTTACCATATTCGGTGATATTTTTTTCAAAGTAGATTTTGGAAAATTGATACCAACGAAAAATACGATATTCCAAGTCAATCAAAATATTCTGAGAACCCCTGTAACATATCTTTCCTGAAAATACGTATTTTTAGGAAATCCCAACACTGCATTTATACAATTTATGGAAAATTTCTGTGAAATTTAGCTTGATTTAAAGACCCTCTGAAATATGATGATTTCAATTATTTTGAAATAACGTCCACTAATTCTCGAATTTTTAACAATCAAGGGTAGCTTTTGTTTGAAACTTGAAAGGGCAAAATTCCTTTAAATTAAAATTACTCGAAAAATCAAATAAATAAGTATTATCATTGCTAAATCAAATTTAAATAATAAATAAACGAGAAAATATCGTTTTCTGGTTCCCGTTATTTAAAGACCGTCGAAAAAATTATACACAGAGTCCCAAAACAACATTAAAAATTTGACAGGGTGATTAAATTTTAACGATCTCATCTATATTTTATCACTTTCGAGCGTAAAAGATTCGCTATAAGGTATGAATACGTTATGCAGAATATTCTGTGCTCGAGAATGTCGCAAATAACGATTCCTAAAAAGATGAAATTGGAAGAAAGATGATAGAAAAAGGATTAAAAGATTAAAGAATCTACTATTAATATGATATTATATTTAAATCATATTTTCAAATGAGAAATGAACATACCTAACCATAAAATATTTCTAGTGGGATGTTTTTTTTTTAAAGCGAAATATCTCTTGAAAATCAAATTTAAAATTCTTTGAAAATGTTAATTACGTTCAATTTGATTACATTCGATTACTTAATTGGTATATTTAATCGAGTTTATCGAAATAGTTCATTCATTCAGTATCATATTATATCACATCCCTTTCCCCTCCCTATCATATCTATCGGGCAAAACTTGGTAATATTCTGCCGCGCATATTATCAATCGTATTAATTAGATATAAGAATATTTTGAAATTAACTCGATAAATATGAATTATGAACGTTTTGATTTTTTTATTATCTTATTAATTGGATTTCTTGCTTTCGTGCTCGTTTACATAAACAATGCAAGTTTTTGTTTATAAAATCAAAAGCACTTTGGTATAGGTATGCTTAACCTATATTATTTTGATGTAGAAGTTTTGTATGATAATGAAAGTGAAAATGTTAGTAAAAAAGGAACATGCCCTGATTATCGATAAAAATTTAAAAACACAGGAGAATTTTCAAGTTCGACTTGATGGTGGTGTACCACAAATGACACATTTGGAGAGTTGCCCAATCGCCCTTGAATACAAACGAAATAATTTTCGGTTATTAGCTTCATTAGGAAGGTTTTAATTTTTTCGAAGCAAATGTACCAATTGCTTAATTATTTTAAATTGAGTACAATATCCATGCTCTGGAATTTTATGCGGTTATATAGTCTCAATATTCGAAACGTTATCTATTCCATGCCCATATGAGGAGTTTTACGATTTATAAAATCTTAATTACCTACTTGAATTGCTTTTTGTAATTTAAGGCTGATTCTTTGAACGAAATTTCCATGAGTTCGAAATCGTATTCGAATTCAAGCACTTGAATATCTTATCAAAGGATTAAATATAATTTTTCACCGTTTTAAATAAATCTGCGTACGTGAATCATCTTCATGTACATCACGTCCGGATCAACGTGATCGTGATAATTATGTGGTGCTTGTTTTAACAGGCATGGCGTACGCGATGTTAGCAAATGTACCTCCGGTTGTTGGAATATACATGGCGTTTTTTCCAGTTTTAGTTTACACTTTCCTTGGAACCTCCCGTCATGTTTCTATGGGTCAGTATAGACGAAATCGAGATAAAAATCTATACTTATTGAGGTTTTAATTAATTACGAATCTAGGTTCGTTCGCCGTTGTATGCTTGATGACTGGAAAAATTGTACAAGAATACTCCTCACCTTCGGTGGAATTGAATAATATACCAGTCAACGGTACAGAAAATATCGAAACTTATACTCCTATACAAGTTGCAACTGCTGTATCATTTACCGTTGGAATTTTTCAAGTTAGTTGACACTGTAATTAAATGGTTATCTTTGATGATAACGTGATTGGAAAAAAATCATACGATCACGCCACGTAATTTTAACCATCGTAATTTTTATTTACGTAATGATTAATTTAATACTTCAACCCTGGTTCATTTTCGCAGGTGTTGATGTACGTGTGTCGATTAGGAGTGATATGCTCGCTTCTATCAGATACCCTTGTTAGTGGTTTTACTGCTGGAGCAGCAATGCACGTGTTCACGTCTCAAATCAAAGATATTTTCGGGTTTCAGATTGCTAGTCATTCTGGTTTATTTCAAAATGTCATTGTGAGTGCGATAATTAGACATGCTAAATGGTGAAAATTCCATACTAACGATTACTTTTACATTACAGACTTACATAGAAATATTGAAGAATTTAGATAGCATCAACTGGGCAGCAACTGTTGTTTCTGTGATAACTGTTTTTATATTAGTTTTTAATAATTCTTTTTTAAAGGTAGGTATTATGAGATGTTATTCAAATCTTATCTAAGTTACATCCATATGCGTACATCTACGTACAAAAGACCTTATTATTTATACATATTTCTCAGAGATAGAAGTGTTTGCCGATTGTGAAATGCGTAGATAAAATGACTCGTGCGAGTGAAAAAAATTATCTCGAATTTAATGAAAATCCAAACAATAGCGGTATTCATTAAAACAACGATTTAATTAGTTTAATGAACATACGCTACTTCGGTCTAGTACTCCGCGTCGTTGCTGCGTAGGCAATACGTAGTGCATGACAGTCTAATAAAAAAACGTACGTTTCCTGAATTCGAAAATATTTAAGGAAAATATGAAATTTTATCTGCTCCAAGTTACTCTAAAGTTCCAAAACGTAAAAATAAAATAAAATTCGTACCTTGAACTCCATTTCATCAACAACGTTAAAACGATAATTCGATCAAAAATTTTTTAATATGTATCCTAATCTACATACCTACTTATTTGATATTTGTCATTAAATTTTTATTCTTGCTATTAACAATTTATTACTATTTTCAGCCTTGGATGAGTAAAAGATGTGTGTTTCCAGTTCCTATTGAATTAATTGTCGTTTTAATCGGTACCATTGTATCAAAATATGCTGATATAACGAGAGATTACAATTTAAAAGTTGTGGGTCATATATCAGTAGGGTAAGGTGAATCATTTACAAATTTATTATCATCCAACTGAAAAATTTAGTTTAAATATTTTTCAGTATTCCACAACCGAAACCTCCTACGATCTCACTCATGGGAAGCGTAGCTTCGGAATGTCTTGTGATAGCCATAATCGCGTATATAGTTTCAATGTCAATGGCTTTGATATTTGCTCAAAGAAATAAATACGAAGTGGATCCAAATCAAGAATTACTAGCTCAAGTAAAACCTTTACTTTCAAAATTGCCCATTTATTTATAATAAACCTGAAATGAAAATTGATATTTTTTTACAGGGAGCTGGTAATGTTGTAGGGTCATTCTTTAGTTGTGCACCTTTTGCTGCATCATTATCAAGAAGTGTAATCCAAGAGACTGTTGGTGGTAAAACACAACTCGCTAGTTTAGTTTCATGTTTCATTTTGCTATTTGTGTTATTATGGATAGGACCATTTTTCGAACCACTTCCAAGAGTAAGATTTTCATTTTGAGTGTATTTGCTTCGGCGTGAATTTTAATTAATGTTAATTTATTTTACAGTGTGTGCTATCGAGTTTAATTGTAGTGGCGCTGAAAAGCGTATTATTGCAAATTACAGAATTACCATCAATATGGAGATTATCTGCTCTCGATGCCTTTGTGTGGATTTCTACTTACTTAACTGTGATTTTGGTTGAAATCGATGTGGGATTATTAGTAGGATTAGTTGTTTCTGTGCTATCCTTATTTATTCAAGGATTGAAACCGCAAACGTATCTACTAAGTAGAGTACCAGGAACTGATATTTATGTCGATAAATCAAAATATAATCATGTACGATACCACTTGAATTGTTTAAAGATAAGCGTAATTCCTCGTTATTGATAAGCGATTCATTCTTTTGCAGACTGTAGAGCCTCAAGGTGGAAAAATAATTAAGTATTGTGGAGGAATTAACTTCGCAAATCGTGGTCATTTTAAGAATAGAATTTTCAAATTACTCAATATCGATCCGAAAAGAATAAATTGTAGGCTACCCAATAGTCCAGATTCAAATAAAATTTTTTCATTGGAATCCATAGAAAAAGTATTAATTTTATACCATTTACTTTTTTTTTTAATTTTACGACTAATTTTGTATTCTTATGTTGGATAGATTCGATACGTTGTCTTAGACTTATCCGGTATCCATTACGCGGATCCTGCCGGAGCAGCGGCTTTTAGGAAATTAGCCGAAGATTTGCACGACTTGAATATTAATTTTTACGCCGCTGGTTCCTCTGGTAAGTGTCTTATCATTTTTTAATCTAAAGCTAAGAACAAAGAACTTAATTATTGAAATTAATTCGTTTTACGTAGAACCACTTTACCAAACATTCAAAGTGAACGGATTGATGGAATCGAATTTGTTATATTTTTTTCCAACGGTACACGATGCTGTTCTGTATGCTCAATATTCACTATCATCAATAAATACAATCACTCAATAACCGATTGTCATATGTATTTTTTACTCATTATTAATTCGGTTTCCGACCGATGAAAGTTTTATACATGTTGATTAAAACCATCCTTCAATTACATACGTATAAGTCTAATAACTTATGTGAAGAACTCCATCCTAAGGAGGAACCTCTGAAATTTTTCAAACATTGTGTACACAGATTCGAAATTAGAAGACGCCGAAGAACTCGAAGTATCAACGAATATTACAAAGGAATGGTTTCAGTACCATAGAATCTAGTCGAATTGATGAAATAATATCATTTATTTCATCGTTTTATGTACATTCTATAACACGAAAATTAACAGCTTAAGTGTCGACTTAAATTACTACTATATTAAGGTAAAGTTTATCATACATTAAATCAAATACCACATGACAACGCTATCGAAAACTTACAAAAAAAATGTAAAATCCGTACAAAATTTATGTAAAAATTTTTTTCGATATAAAACGATGACGTGTAAAGGACATGTTGTAATGTAACAAAACTTGGAAAACATTGAAAGACGAATTTAAACAGAATATTCGTTATTAATTTTGATATTCCTAAGTGAATTAGGATTTTTACAATTACGACGATATAGATTACTTTGTAAATACTATTACTTTAAAGATGAATAAATACAAGTGCATATAACTTTAAAAATGTATCGGCGTTACTTGACCAACTAAACACGACGTAAAATATATACAAATACTTAACAGTATATAATTCTGTAATCATAATAACAGGAAAAAATCCTAAAAGCGAAGTAATCGGCGGAAATATCGCATTGAAAAATGAAAAATTCGATCACGAATCAAGAGATCTATATACAGTAACTTAAGAATAATTTTATTTGGATAATTCGTTTGATAGCCAATCCAATCCTTCATATAAACCTTGTCCTTGTGTAGCACAAGCAGACTGAATAAACCACTGAAAACAATATAACATGAGATAATTTTAGCATTATTTCCAGGCTGAAAATCATGTGCGACTTACTTGTCTATTACGTAAGCCTCCCAAACCTAATTTTTCAGTTAATTGAGAAGCAGACATAGCATTTGGAAGATCTTGCTTGTTAGCAAATACTAAAAGCGCTGCATCTCTTAATTCGTCTTCTTGTAACTACAATACAATCATTGATAATACGCTATGTCTTAGATGGTTGATTCATATATGAGTCATCGCTATATACCATATTATGAAGTTCTCTTTCCGCTTCTCCGATTCGATCTCTGTCGTTAGAATCGACGACGAAAATTAAGCCTTGGGTATTCTGGAAATAGTGACGCCACAGTGGTCTAATTTTATCCTGACCTCCGACATCCCAAACAGTAAAACAGATATTTTTGTATTCCACCGATTCTACGTTGAAACCTGAAATATTAGATGTTTCAGTAAGACCGCTGGCATGCGAATTACATCAATTTCAACAAAAAAAGTCGTCACCGATGGTTGGAATAGTAGTTACGATTTCTCCGAGTTTCAATTTATATAAAATTGTTGTTTTGCCAGCTGCGTCTAATCCGACTGAAAACAACGCAATACATTGAGTACAGAGGAATAATATATCAGACGAATTTTCCCAAGTAATATTGAGTGTTACAATTGTGATATAGCACATGCAGAAGCATTTAGCAAATAATTATTGACTCACCCATCAAAATTCGCATTTGCTTTTTACCAAATAGCCGGGTAAGTACACTGGAAATGGTTAGTCCCATTATGTTTTTCGGTCAAGCACTTCCTTCGAATAGATATGTTCTTTCGGTTTTAAATCTTTGAGGGATGCTCTTCTCAGTTTTTGTGTGAAGTATCCAACGCAATATCATTTACAAATAGATTTTAATTAAAGTAAATAAAAACAGCGAACGTGTAGAAAAATACGTCAAAATAGTAATCACTTTGTTGATTATGCGCTATATTGATATTGGCTGACTGCAAACACTCGTCGTAGTGAAGGAAGCAACATGGTCGCCAATGACGTAAGATAAACCACGAATCAAGAATTATTCAAGAGTAGTTGCAGTCTAGATTATAGATTTTTTTATGCTATTATATGCATAATTAATTTTTAATTTTCAAAAATATTCTTTTAATTTTCAGTTTTCAGCGGGTTATTTATATGAATTTTCAAAGTAAAACTTGAAATCAGGAACGAGCAGCACATTGTTTGATTATGACGGTAATAACGCGTTTTTTACATCATTTATTTAAAATTTAATTTAAATAAACGTATAGTATTTCCCACAAGAGAAAGGACTGAAACACTTCTGCAAAACTCGCAAGTTTAACGTTACGCGGCCAAGTATTTTAATTATTATAAACTGACGCACTGAATTCTTAAGGCGCGTTACCACCAAAACAGTAAGCTGTG
>QBDW01005917.1:0-14346 GCA_003261595.1 Maconellicoccus hirsutus | reverse complement strand
CGGAAAATAATTTTAAATCACGAAAGAAACGTTTTCCCCCTAATTCGAACCCGCTGAATCCGAAAATCGCATCGGCGAGCCGTTCTGGAGCCTCCAGCGCGATTTCCATTTTTCTCCAGGAACTTCAAAATGCTCCAGAATGCGTCCATTTGAGATTGGGCAGCTAAAAACTTGGTTCCCTCTTATTCTCAACCAAATGAACCGACTTGACCATATTTCCGGAATATTCCAGCCGGACACCTCGAGTGCATTTCTCTAGGACAGGTTTTTTCATGGCAAAGCAGTAAAGCTAAAAACATTCAATTCGCAATGCTCTAACTCCCGTTCAAATCCGAGCCGGACACCTCGAGAGCTTCCCTTGTAAGAGGCTGTTGACGCTGAAGTTCTTTTGGTATCTGGAATAAGCCTCGTTCTCTGTATCGATCAACGGCGATGCCCGAAGAGGAGTCAGACGTTGAAAAGCAAATGCTCCTTCGCTCTGTGTCTGTGACGAAGCTAAAGAAATTGAACTTTGATAATGATACAGAGAATTCCGAAAGAACTTTAACAAAGTATCCACGTCGTTGCTCTGTTAATGCTGAATCTGACGTAGAACCAGATCAGAGATTCGGAAGAAACGTTGTACAAGACGAGACAGAAATTGAACGCTACAACAAACTATTAAATGAGCCTCGTAAACATCCGAAGGTGTAAAATATGTATTTCGACCGAATATAAATCTAGTTCGAGTTGGCACGAATATCGTTTCTGGAATTGTATAGACTGCGGGCACCGCGCGCCCATGAGAAACGACGGTGGCCGGACGCTGCAGACGAAACGTATCCTAAAATTAATAGCGATAATATTATGGAAAGTCCGAGTAAATTATACGAACGGCTATCGGCTCCGTAACAAATAATTATCCGTCGAAATTATCGACTACTTGTGTACAAGTTTCGGGTGGTATTCTCGTGAAAGAAAAAAGCCGCATTTGGTGGAATGGTTCACGAGCTTCGTGGATTATCATAACTCCCACGAAACGTTACGGAAATCGTTACGGAGATGATCCGACGCAAAGTTTTTGTTCGAAGCGCGCGTATAATTGATAACAATGATGGGCACGGCTTCGGGCCATGTGGAACGCGTCCCCTTGGCGTATTGTCGTCTCGATACCGTACGCCGATTCATTACGGTGTCGGTGCGCGTCGCGCCGAGAAGACGAAATTTCCACCTGTGCGCGGTACATGGTTGGATATCGGCGTTGAAAAGAAATACCACGGACGTAACAATTGTCAATAGATGTAGGTTGTGATTTGAAGAGATTCCGCCACGATTCGACGTGTATTAGCGAGTACTTATTACATGAGAACCCGTTATAAACGTATCATGTACGGTTTCCTGTGTTGATTTTTAAATCATCTGTTTTGACAGGGCAAGAAGTGGTTTTTTAAGGCTCGACTCCGCATGGGAATTTTTCGTTCTTGTTGCTGACCCGTGGCGTGACCTTTTCGCTCTTTTTCGAATTTAATATCGCTAAGATAATGCGACGCTGGATGAGACGTAAGCTTAGTTGCGAACGTGTGCGTGTAATTGACCAGGAAGAAAGGGAACCTTGGAGGGGTGGTTGGAGTAATCATTTAGATTGCGTCGAGTCGCCGAAAGCCAGAGGTTGTGGTGTTTTTGATGACAATGTAATGAATTTTCAAGCAATGGGTTAAATCAAGTTGAAATAGTGGGCGAGGTCAAAGCTCAGAATTGTTTCATTAAAGACGAAATTCTCACCTAGTGTACATGAATTTCTTAACCGTTGTGAATTCTGCCTTTGAAAATTTTCTCGAAGTATGTAGACACGATGAAAGAAGGTTTATGAGACTGATTTGCTGGTAATATGATCAACTCGTTCTCAAATTAGGCGATTTGTGTACTCAAGTTGTATGAATAGTTAAATTTTCAGGGGGGAGTCAATTTCGGTGTCAAGAGAAAAGGTCATTTGGGAAGAGAAGGGTTTATTTTACCTTTGTAAAATCCATCATTTCGTTTTTAAATTTTTGTATTTGTTGGCCATGATTGTAAATTTTAAATTTTTTTAATTTTTTTGTCATTTTTAATTTTTTTTGTTTTTTTTTTTAATTTTTTTGTTGGTTTTTGTTGTAAAATTTTTCTGTTTTAATTTTTATTTTTTTGTCATTTACTTTTTTTTATTTTTTTAGCCTTTTGGTTGTTGTTTATTGTGAATTTTCATCGTTTTTCATTTTTTTTTCATTCAATGTCGTAAATTTTTTTCAATTTTTTTTTTTTCATTTTTAATTTTTTTTGTTTTTTTTTAATTTTTTTGTTGGTTTTTGTTGTAAAATTTTTCTGTTTTAATTTTTATTTTTTTGTCATTTACTTTTTTTTATTTTTTTAGCCTTTTGGTTGTTGTTTATTGTGAATTTTCATCGTTTTTCATTTTTTTTTCATTCAATGTCGTAAATTTTTTTCAATTTTTTTTTTTCATTTTTAATTTTTTTTGTTTTTTTTTAATTTTTTTGTTGGTTTTTGTTGTAAAATTTTTCTGTTTTAATTTTTATTTTTTTGTCATTTACTTTTTTTTATTTTTTTAGCCTTTTGGTTGTTATTCATTGTGAATTTTCATCGTTTTTCATTTTTTTTTTCATTCAATGTCGTAAATTTTTTTCAATTTTTTTTCATTTTTAATTTTTTTTGTTTTTTTTTAATTTTTTTGTTGGTTTTTGTTGTAAAATTTTTCTGTTTTAATTTTTATTTTTTTGTCATTTACTTTTTTTTATTTTTTTAGCCTTTTGGTTGTTATTCATTGTGAATTTTCATCGTTTTTCATTTTTTTTTTCATTCAATGTCGTAAATTTTTTTCAATTTTTTTGTCATTTTTAATTTTTTTTGTTTTTTTTTAATTTTTTTGTTGGTTTTTGCTGTAAAATTTTTCTGTTTTAATTTTTATTTTTTTGTCATTTACTTTTTTTTATTTTTTTAGCCTTTTGGTTGTTGTTTATTGTGAATTTTCATCGTTTTTCATTTTTTTTTCATTCAATGTCGTAAATTTTTTTCAAATTTTTTTTTTCATTTTTAATTTTTTTTTATTTTATTTTTCTTTTCCGTCCATTGTCATGAATTTTTACCATTTTTCATTTTCTTTCATTTGTCATATCACGTACAATTTTAGGTTTCAATGTTGGGATTTAGAACCGTTTACGAATGATTTGCTCATTTGGCGAGTATGTCGTTCGCAAACGATTCCGTGATTTTGAAAAAAATTTATAAATATGAAGCAATTTACGAAAAAATGTTTAAAATAAATAATTTTTTAATGTCTTCATGAAATGAAAATATCAGGTAGTTCGCGAACGACTCGATCCTAAAATGATGGTTTCGTTCGTGAACGAAATTATTTCTCTGATGAATTTTTGCAACGGATAATATTATTTGGGGATGATTTTTTCCAAATCAGATTTCCGTAGTTTTTGTCAGTTCGCGAACGATTCGATCACTTTCAATCGAACAATTCGGTCATTGCTCAAATCGCCAAACTAGATGGTTTTTCGAAATAAACTCTCGCGATGATTTAGTTCGATAATAAATGTCATTTCAATCAAACCATTGGCGCGGCGAACGAAAAATAATTAAAATTCATTAACGAGCCGTCGAATCGGATACAAAAGCTTTTACGAAATGCTTTGTTCTCGTTATTTCGACTTTCGAGATTTTTCACAGCTGGAGAATCAGATGAAGGACGAGGTTTAGAAGAAAATTGACATTTACCGTCGCGACGACGACGCCACACGACGCATCGACGTTTCGAGGAATCGGCCAACCAGAAGGAGTCCGATAAGGAGCTTCGACGCGTTGTTTGAACTTGGTCGGAATTTTAACAAATTGATTACGTTATTGGAAGCGTGAAAAAAAATTACGTAAAATACAAACAAAGCGACTGTTGCGGAGTATATTTGAAAATAAACGTCAAACGATGTTTCGACATTGAAACGCGAAGAAAGAGGGAGCAAAACGACCTAATAACTTGTGTACGCCATGAAAATTACGACATTAATATTTTGTGCATCGTAAATGAAAAATTAATCGAGAATCGAGATGTTAGATAAGTGAGATTTTTGTGTAATTTTTACCATATGAAGTAAACAGGATTTTTTTCGGCGAAGGCGTATTTTTCGTGGTTTGATTTTCCTTTATTTATTGTTTACTTTGGTACCGCATGTTGTCAGTCGATGGAATCGTGAAGAATTCCCCGAATGTTGTAGTTTGCGCTTTCACCGAAACGCGACGGTGATAGGTGATTTTTCGATGGTTGATTTTGGCGCCATTCGCGAGCACAAGACGAGGTAACCGCAAAACCACCGAGTCAGAGAACGAGCGAAGCGAAGCTAAATCGAGCGGATTAACGGGTCAGCGGGGGGTGCTCGAAAACACTTAGCGAAATTTTTTTGTTAAAAAGGCGTCACTGGAGGTAGTTGGTATTCGAGCAAATAACCGATGAGTATTTTTACAATTACCATATAGAACATCGCCGGTTGTCGGTTAACGGAACTAAACCTGTTTACTTGAGAGATCACGTACGAAGCGGCGCGAGCATCGCCTCTAGATCGTATTCTTTCCATACAATATGACGTAATGTAAAAGTAAAATAGTCCTGTCCCATTAAACTGGAGGAAAAAATTCAATAGCTTTCATCCGCGTGTGCTGCGGCCACAAAACGCCGCCATACGCGCTTCATTCATACACGAATGCAAATCCTATATTCATAAACGAACCTGTAATCTAGAAATTATTGTCTGTATAATTAAATAGCTTTGTTAACCGGGTTCGGTTTTTCTTTCTTTTTCAACTCGACCAGAGGTATCGGCGTGGTGATAAGCGAGTTAAACGAGGTTCAAGAATCGTTTCGTTTGTAATGGCCGACTAGTTAGGTTTGGCTTTTAGCCGAGGTAATTAAAAGTTCTACGGGTTTAAAATTTTAATTACATAATGAGAAGGTGCTCGTCATAATGGAAGATGGAAAGGGTGACTTCTTTTGGTAGCATACGTGAGGTTTTGGCTGCTGGAGGGTAGAAGGGTGGTGGGGGCGTGGGTAGAAAGAATGCGTGGTTATTAACCTGAGGACTGGTTAATTGATCTGTGAAAATATGATGTTCTTTTTACATGGAAAAATTTATGAAATTTTTGGCGTACTGATTATCGCCCATTTTGCAATTTTTTTTTGGTAAATTGCAAAAGTATATTTTGGATTAAAATTGTAGAACGTTCGGAAGGGGAAGATTACGTCAAAAAATTGCATAAATTTTAATAGATATCACGAATTAGAAAATATATCTCATTTTTAATTGTCTCTAGCCTCCAGAATTTCAGTAAGAATACTTTCACCTCCGCCTCCATCCTTTGAATTTCTACCCGAAGTTATTGCATATATTTCTGATCAACTCTCAATTTTTTTCTCACTTCGTCGAGTCTTTTTATTAATTTTTTTCATGATTTATTCTCTACAAGGAACCAATACTATCTCCAAGTCGATTAGAAAGATCCGCAGAAGAATCGCACAGGAGGCAGGGCCGGTTTTAGGATTGTTCGTTGGGGGGGGGGGGGTTTAGGTTCCATAAATTATGAGTAATTTTTTTTTTTAAAGAAGAGATAACTAAAAGTGATGTTGTGTTTTAAATTAGGTAAAAATTATGAGTGAAGCTTGACCTCTTGGGGGGGTTTAACACCCAAACCCCCCCCCCCCCTTAAAACCGGCCCTGACAGGAGGAATACTAAAAAATTGCATGAAAAAACGAAGACACAAATTTCGAGAAAATTTCCCACAAGGTATTCGACCTGCAACCGCGAATATAAATTCGCGGAAACGGAATTTCAACCATCTAATTTGCCATATGTAATAATCCCGAAATAAATTCGTAAAAATGATATAATTATCAAATTGAAACGCGTCTAATTTTTTACGTAATAAAACCGCGCGCGTCAATTAAACGTAGTCGAATCGCGTTTCACAAGGTCGCGAACAATGGCTGAAAAATAAATTAACGTATTTATATTAAAATTACCATTTTGTTTTCTTGGTAATGAGAAAAACGTTGATAAAAATCGAAATCCATAACGGTGAAAAGAATTTCGACGTTGGGCTTTTTCGAGTGTACGTAAAATTCATCTCACACGATCGTATTCGAAACGCATTGAAAAAATAATCAAAATTACGCAATTTTTGTTTTTACAAAAAAAGACATACGTTTATGGTAATTTCGATGTAGATTTAATGATGGGATTTTGACGCGAATATATCGAATTCCCACATCGCGATTATATCACGACTCGATC
The DNA here is from genome assembly GCA_003261595.1 of Maconellicoccus hirsutus. Taxonomy (NCBI): domain Eukaryota; kingdom Metazoa; phylum Arthropoda; class Insecta; order Hemiptera; family Pseudococcidae; genus Maconellicoccus; species Maconellicoccus hirsutus. Next base: position 8,028 of record QBDW01005917.1, on the reverse strand, counting down.
GCGATAAGATGAACGTGTGAATTCCTACGTCACGAAGGTGATAATTTCGTTCGGTTTGTCGCATGCTCGAATCATTCACAAGAATTTTTTCCCATTTTCTTAAAAGCTTCGCCGCGAAGTACCTAATTTCAAATTCAAATCGACCTCTTGGAAATAATTCGCGGATACCAGAAGCGGGCCCCACAAAATACCGCCACGAGCGCTCACCTCGGATGCAAAATGTGCCGATCCTTAAAACCACCTCGGATTTCTAGTCTAGCCAAACCTGTAGCATTGTTCGGTGAACTTGGCCCGGTCAGATGATTTGCCATAAAGATCTAGTCTCTCGACGGCGCTCACCGAAGGCGAGAAAATTCGCTGCAGCGAGATACCGATGGAATATTTTTCTCGAAATTTTAATAAATTATACGCGAAATTCGAACCGAACGGAAATTAATATTCGTGATTAATAAATTCCATAAATTCAAAAGAATAAAAAAAAAGCCCCAAGAAAAGTTATTTAATTACGGTTTTTTGTCGTTTAATTTTCAATCCTCCGAGAGAAATTTTCCAACGTACGAAAAAATAATCTCGATTTTAATTAATTTTTCGCGTTTGTAAAAAAAACCCCGAGTTAGGAAATTGAATAGAAAGATTTCTTCATTTCGTTTGTGGAAACAATGGCCGTTGAAAATGACAAAAATGAATAATATTCGTTTAATAATTCAAACAATTAAGCGCGTGCGTTATTAAGCGTATAAAAGAAGCGAGGATTATACACGCGACAAAAAAAAAAGCAAAGAGCAATTAAATTTTCAACCATAATCATCGTTGGCTGCTTTCAAAGCGATAAATTAAATTTCACGGTGATAATAATTTTGTCAAGTTTTTATTATCGAAATTGACGTGAAATTACGAGACGAAGATGTCTATGGGATATTTCGGAGTCTGATGTTTTACCAAGTGAGATCTCCGCTATGAAATTGAATTAGCGGAGTTGGCTTGTAAGGCTGCGTTATATTTTATATATATAAGGTCATAAAAATGGAGTTAATGTAACGCAGCAAGGTCATAGGTGCACTGGTAGTGTTATTTTAACCGTTCAGCATAATATTTTCTTGGACGCGAAATATACTCGTACATCATATTACCCATAGATGCGGTAACTAGTGTAAAAAAAACAATAGAAATTGCTAATTAATGAAACAGGTTTGATGGGTAATTTGATATGTTTGGTACGCTATGGTCTGCGTATGATTAATGGTGTATTTTGAAGATGTGTATGTTTTTTCCCTCGTTATCGGTAGTTTGGTATTAAAATCTAGTAAGCGTTGTTAATCGAATTAATTAATCGTGTGTATTCACACCGCGATAGGTTTGGCGATAAGTTAAGGTTAGTTGTGTTATCGGGTTTCGAGCGAGAAATTTTAGATTTTGTGTTCCGAGAATGATTTGTGTTGGGTGTGATTTATACGTGTATTTGGGAAGGTGAAGAGTTATAGAAAAGTGAAGGGTATTATGGTGTATGGAGTTGGTGGAAATGTGTTCCTGGAGTTGATTTTGAATAGATGAAAAATCATTTTTTTTTTCATTTAATGTTAACTTGTTGGAATAGAAATTATGGTAGTAGATTTCTAATATAATAATAAATATTTGATGAATTCAAACAATTTTTGAGTCCAAAAATGTCCAAAAATTGATTAAGTTTCCAAAAAAGTGATTATATAAGGTATTCAAAAAAACAAGTCCTTCATCATGCCCAAAAAATTACTCGACATTTCCGGAATTTACATCAGAGGCGTTAAAAGTGACATCAATTTCCAAAAAAAAATTCACAAAATTATGTAAAATAGCTCAAAAGACCATGAAGAAATCTCTAAAATCATCTCGTCCGGAACTAATTTTCGTTATAAACATGAAAATAAATGTCACATATAAAAATGTTTTCGAACACCTGATTCAATTAGTCACCACAGAAGTAATATTAGACAAGTGCATAAACTAAACATTCAAAAAATATTTAGTCATGGCTCAAATAACAATCTCTTCTATTTTGGAAAAATATCCCCAAACATGTCCCAAAAAGCAATCCCTAACGTTAGTTCAAAAATTTAATTCAATAATCCCATCTTCGACGTCACGTATTACCCCATCCTTCGTTTCGTTCATTTCTAGACTCATACTGTGGTGGGAGGTATGTTCAGGGACGTGTTTGATGACAACGGGTTTCACGCAATTCTGATTGGGACGTTTGAAAGTAGTTTTGCCTCTTTCAAGGTCACGGCGACGTATCGCTTACTGGCAAATTACCCCCACTTTTTCGTTGTTCGTTGTCGCTTGTGTGTTGTCATTTATCGGGCTCGTTCAGGGATGTGTTTTGATAACAATGGGATTCACTTATTCTTAGTTGGGGACGTTCAAAATGAATTTGGATATTCTCGAGGTCACTGTTGTACTCAGCTCACCAGCGAATTACCCCAACTTTTGCTGTACGCGTTGTAGCTCGTGTATTGTCTTCAATTGGGCTCTTTTAGGGAGACGTTTCGGTTACAATGGGAGTTACTTTTTGGGGATATTCTGACTCTTGGCTGTACCTCAGAAATGGTAATTATTGCGCTTATGAAATTTGATTTTCTTTTTTGAAAAATAAATGATCTAAGATGTTTGATGACTCATACCAAAAAATCATAACATCAAAGCAACTCGTGAGAAACACGCTACGTTAATTGAATTAATCGATTGTTTTCACTTTGATTATTCTCGTGTACGTTAGTTGAACCGTTTATACGCGATCAAATTTACTCGTTTTGTTTACTGAGTAACCCAATTTTATAACCGGTCTATTATACTGGTTGGTTTACGATTGAAAATACGCATTAAGCGGGCTCCGTGCTCGATATCAATCCGCGAAAGTTATTCCCAACGATTAATTACTTTTTAAAAAGGTAATTTTGGAAGCATTAATACGTGGCTGTTGTCCCGAACCGTGTGACGGGTAATTGGTAATGATGGAATTTACATACGCACGTAAACGCCGATGTATTGTGGCGTATGAGACGCGACGGCGACGACCAAGGCGGCAGCATTCGATGGAAATCGAGAGTTATTTACGACGCGCGTAAATTCACTGTAATGGTGACACGTACAAGTATCGGTAATTATCGAGTCGAGTATTTATACGTGTTTTCAACAATTTAATTAGCTCGCGAACCTACATCTCGAACTAATAAGGTTCTAGTATCGGCGACTTGCGCGATGAACCTAGGTTCGTCGTTTGTGTACAGGAGAAGGTTATTTTGAGGGGATATTTATGGCGGAGATGGAGTAAAGGGTGCGGAGATGGCTATTTATGGTTGTTATTGATGGTATAGTGGAGCGAGTCGGCGTGTGTATTTTCAAAATGGCCTAGGGAAGGTGGTGTTGATGGAGAATCATGGAGATGGCTGGTATGCGCTTTTTAGAATTATTGAATTATTAAGTTACCTGGGCTTTTCATCAAATTGTCAAAAAGTCCAGGAATTGGGGTGTATCAAGGTGGGAGAGAAGGAAGGGGTTGGTTCGAAATTTATTTTATAATCTCAGAAGTCCATTTTGATCCTTTTTATCGGTGTGTGGTGTGTTCTATGTGTACTTTAGCTGATGGTCTTGAGCGTTTTGTACGTGCGATCATGTTTTCTGAGGCTAAGAAGGAGTGCGGGGGAGGTAAACGGTCGAAACCCCCAAAAGGGACTATTCGGGGACCCACTACATGTACATGCCGAAGCACAACCTTCTAGGTAAATGTGGGGGGGAGGCGGCTGCAGCCATGACACAAAATGTTTCAAGGTCATATAATGAGGGGCCTCCCCTCCTAAATGGTTTAGGACGCTGATTTTTGCGTATGTTGTACATATTTTGATGCTCTATCGATTGTTCTATGTTTTAGCTGTTTTTGATTTTTTTCACCCCTCCTCCCCACCACCTTGAAAAAAGTGATTTATACAAATTTTGATCCAAGGTCATCCCCACTCTGGTCACCAAGTGGACTCGCCAAAAAAACCCTATTACTCGAATTTGAACTTTTTTTGTTGAAACTGGCCGGATAGCCGTGTAAACTGACCTCGATAAAAATGGTCAAAATGGAGTTTTGAGGTCCCAAAACATACTTCAAGTATCTCCTCCCCCCCCCACCATCAACTCCCACCGACGTACAACGTGATAGCCTTGCTTTTTATTTAAAAAATCCGGCTGAAAATGTACTATAAATCTGAAAATTATCATTCTATAACATTTATGAGGGGAAAAAACTGTAGTTTTGTCATTTGATCTTGAAAAAACTTGTCATTGCTACGGTCTTCCCAAGTTGACCTGGAAGGTTGTGTTTTGGCACGTGTTGTAGTATGTCCCTAACTAGGGTCTTTTTATGGCTACCCTAATGGCCATCCACCATCAATCCCCTCTCCTCCTCCCAATCATCATGCGAGTTCATCTCATGACAAATGTTGTCACAAGTTGAGTATTGGGAAATTTTGGAATTTTGATCACTTTTGAGGACGTTTCTTTAGAAAATTGACTGGGTTTATCAAACCTGACTCTTGTATTCAAGTTCTTATTACTTTTCGATTTAAATTTATACATTTTTTTTCTTTTGTGAAAATGGGGAAAAAACATTGAAAAATCTTTTATATCAAAAGGAAAAAACTCTAGAGTTAATTTCAATTGAACCACTAAGAGAAAGGTTTATATAGGACTTTTAAATCTTAACATTTTCAAAGCAGCATAATGGTGGAAAAAATTGACCCAGAAACGTCGCCTAATTTTTCACCGCTGCGCGTTTTTTAATTAATCTAAAAAATGTACTTTTTCAGCGTCGCTGTCGTGCGTCGTTGTGTCGAAAACAAAAAAAAAATCTTCGCTATTTCAATAACGCTTTGTACTCGTACATGTGTAGTCTGAACGTAAAAATATCCGATGTAAAGACTAACCTAATTACAAAGCTATTTATGATACGTTCAACTCTAGGCGAAATATCCCCGTTGGTATTTTGTTATAGCGAATTATTTATTCAAAATTAAAACGAGCGGTGATCTTTTATTAATGCGAGCCGACGAATTACTAAGAATTTCTCCACGTTGAAATTTCATACTGTTTTGCTTCGCGATAAGAAAGTTCGTAGCTTTTGTGAATAGTAACGAAATTTGCGAGTTGGGGAACAGGGAGAGGGGCCATGATGGAGATGTGATTTGGAGACGATTTGTGGTCTTGGGTGCGATGTGTCAGGCGAAGTGAAAGGTCAATTGACGAATTATTAATCGCCTAGTGTAATTAATTTCTTCTAGCTCGATTTATTTAACCTTACGAGCCATCGCGAGTAAACCGCAGACTGGGAATTGGTATTTGAATGTCGATGATTCGTCGAGTCGCCGGAGTTGCGGTAATGCGATGGCTCATCTTGCGAGGTTCTTCGATCGAATTTTTGTTAAATTTGCCTCGTCGAATGTTTATCCGATTCGCGATTATCCTTGAGATGTTTGAAGAGTAATAAACTTGTCGATTTGTTTGAAATATTGTCGCCTTGTCGAGTGAGTCATCATGTTGATAGTATCGAGGTAGAATTTTTCAAATTCGCTGGTTTTACGAAGCGATGACATGTTTACGGTAGCTGACTTCGGGGAGATTTCCCCCAGAGTTGATTTGTCGGTGTCCGAGGTGAAATGTAGGTCATCGCGTGCTACAGAATATCGTTTAGGAAATTGGTATTTGTATATAGTCGCGAGCTCTTTACAAAGTGTAAATATGGAAATGCGTATATCGACGTGCTTGAGATAAGATTCCACTTTTGAACGATTAACGTCCATGTGTTAGATGTAGAGTACCAGGTGTCTGTAAAATATGCCTTCTGAATATGTGTGAAAAAAAAGCTTTTTCGGTGTTGAATGACACGTGGTTCTAATATGGTTAGGTTGCGAGGAGGCGGAGATGCCCTGGGGGAAATTAGCGTGTACGTGTTTATTCGAAAATCGTGATTTAGTTTAATTAAACGTAAGTGATGGAATTTATTATGTTTGTTTTTATTTAAATAGTCTTTTAAAAGGAGATTTCATTGGAGTATGTGTGGATAAAACGTATTAGTTTACTACTCTTAGATGAAGTGTGTTACGGATTGATACATATGTATACTTCGTCACCTGAGCCAGATTGATTTCTGTTCCAAGTGTGTAAATCTGGCGTATCTCGAGTAATGATTTTCTATTGGTGGAAGTAAATTCGGATTTTATTCGCGTAAGCAAGCTGTACTTACTACTTACATAGATTGATAACGAAGAAATCACAAAACGTGCAAACCATAATATTCGTCTACGTCGTTGCTCAAAATTTACATAGCCTTGAAAATGTTTGTAATTTTACCTATTTCGAATGCTACTGGCGAACCAAGTTTTCCCAGGATAAAGGATGAAAATGGACTGGAGAATTACGAGGCATAAAAAAAATACAAATCTCGACCTAATTCGAAGACACTTCGTGAAGAAAAAACTCATTCGGAAAGTGAAGGGGAATTTTTTTCGTCGAGATTTCCTCTACATTTATGGTTAAAGCGGCGTGTCGTCGGTTTTGGTCACATCGATACGAAGTACACGAGATGGAGCGTTGAATACCAGATGATTTATGCGATACCCAGATGATTTATGCGAATATGACTAATATATGAATCACATTTCACGTATAGTAAGATTTGCATCGTCCATGGACGCACAGCCGCAGAGGTAATAATAACGCAGATTTATGGCGATAATAAATAAGCGCCTTGTGTTTATACACGATTTAGTATACACAATTCGGTAAATTAACGAGCATATTGTGAAGCTAATTGTTGCTGCTTCACCAGGTTTCTCGAATTACGATGCAGAATGCGCCAGTTTTGATGGGGCGATTTATGAGCCTCGGTGTCGATACTGTTTATTAAAAGCCTTGTTGTACACGCTGATACGTCCAACTTCCGTGTAATTTCACTCCTACATATCGAGCAACACGTATATGGCATGTTTATGTCATTCGGTCAGGGAAATATGCGTACAACGCTTCGATGTGTAATTTATAAACTCGCGATTGCGTAATTTTCAAAGAATACTGAAACGATGACCCGGCCATTGTTCTCGTACATAAGGTAATTTCACGGAGGTGGATCGTTTCGCGTTTTAAAGAGGTGACTGGTGTATCCGCCATGTACCTATTAGGGGCTGTAACAGCGAATAGACGTGTTAAAATACACGATATGCAATTTCGGGCGACTTGTTTCCTATGTTAAACGCGCAGGTGTATTGGTCTTCTCGTGATATACGACTCTGTCCTCTCTGACAAGGTCTCATGTTCGATTATTTCTATTATTAGAGGAATTCAGTTGATTTTGGTATGTGGCAAAAGCGTGGATTTAATATCGAATAAATCACAGAGGTTGTTTTCGATGGGTTGAGAGGGTAGGGGATTTTTTTACAGAGTAGATGATCCGAAAGGGAACCTAGGGTGTGTTTTGATAGGGTGATTTTTTGGTGTATTTGTGGTCAACTTGTGAAACAGGATGGAATGGAGAGAAAGGGGGGCAGGCCCGTAACCAGCACCAGGGCAGCCAGGGCGCCGCCCTGTCTGGCAAAACGCTTTGCCCTGGTTTGGCGAATTCGCAATTTTTCCTCTTTCAAACAAATTTCAAAATCGTTTTTCCATTTTTTGCAATTTTGCATTCAAAATAATTGCATACCTATTAAATACTGTTGTAGATTCAACATTATCCCTATAACGTTGTTTTTCAATAAATTTCTTTTTTATTGATACATAATTATTACGTTTATATATTATGTGAGGGCGCATACGAAAAGGGACCACTTGGCCAAAATCAAAATTTTACAGGAGAGTGGTTTAAAGTTCAACTTGAAACATCGAAATTTTCTCGAAATTTCGAGAATTGAGATTGGTTGTCGGTTTCACGATTTTATTCGATTCTTGAAGGTTTTTTACATAAATTTCATTAAAAAAAAAATTTGAGCAATTTTTGAAGAAAAATATTTACAAGCTCAA
>QBDW01005915.1:0-32026 GCA_003261595.1 Maconellicoccus hirsutus | reverse complement strand
TATAAAATGGCAACAAGCTCGAATACGTTTCGCATTCGCTTCGTCGTGTACTCGAATCCTATAACTTCATCAATTAAGCCAACTTACTGGTACTTTAGGCACTGGCAATATCTAGTTTTAGATTCACGACAAAATGGAAGTCGTTCACGTTAACTTCCTATTAACTCGATACAACTCGGTCTTTATTTGCGAGACATTCCAGTGTCGCAGACATTGCAAAATCGATCTTATCACCTTCATTAGAGGTTGGGTCGCTTTAAAACGTACGTAAACGATGAACTATTATTCTGCAAAAGAAGAACACGAAGATTGAAAAAAATACACGTTTGTACAATTACACGGGATACGACCACGGGTCAACACAAAGTAACCGATATTCGTCGGACGATTTATTTTCCAAAGGCAGTGTCGTCGTTGCGTAATCGAATCCATCATTTTCATAATGCTCATTGTCCATCTATACAATTGCCTAATGATTTCCAGGCAACGTGGCATTTTCAAAGTATAATTTATTACCGTCTGTCAACGATTACGCAGCTTCGTCCCTCCTTCCTTTCGTGTAATATACACAAAATCTATACAAGAATGGGATCACGTGATGGTCAGTCAAATATCGGTTACATACGTCATGATTCGTGGACTAGTTCGTTACAGCGTCACGATTAAAATGTCTTTTTGTTTTCGGTGTCGTATGCGTTTTTCCGACCACTGTGCGGTCTAATAAGAATGACATGGCGATTGTTTTGATCGTTATTAACGAGCACGCTTCGCTATATATGGCTCTGCGAAGAACGGCATTTTTCACTTTTTCTAATACGGTATTGAATCTGCTATCTATGATAATACCGGCTTTTGCCGCGCGTTCGCGTTAACAAAGTACCATGGTTAAGGTGTCATTTTAAAGGACCGGTTGTTATGGCCGCGTCGACGTCGTGAAAATCACACATAATAAGACATTTTGAACCACTTCTACGCCGATATACATTCTATTCGGCGACGTCGCATCTGCATTATATTCTCAATTTGGAAATACCTACGTATATCGATGACATGAAAGTACATATATCTGGTTTACCCACCACGAGGCGAATTCGTCCAACGTATAACCATTTGTTGTATCGAAAAATGCTAAATTCCAGACGTACCAGTGACATTGCTGTCAATTAGCGCGGCAAACATTGCCGTGAAACTTTTGACCATTTTTGGAATGAATTATGTACACGCTTTCGAGTAATTTCAGATAGTTTAATGTTTATATCCAACTAAGGAGCTTTGCGTTGTGAAATTTCGTGAAATTCAGCGTACTTTCCAGTTTACTCGATACTAATCTGAGGCCAAGGGGTTTGATGTAAATTTAGCTGCATGATTTGGCAGAAAAAATTGAACGAGGAAAAATCTTCCTGATGTTGAATACCTCGTGTTAAAGGTTCCTTGTTGTAGAAGTTCAGCAATGAGGTCGTACAATATTAGTGATGTTTTTTCAACCATTATTTTCTTATTTACGTTATTGCGACTTTGCGAGATACATCTGGAGCATTAAATACATTAGATAGCCTCGTGGATGAATTTTACTAGCTTCTAGAGATAAAATCTTCGAAAAGTCTCAGTTTTTAAAACATGCAAGGAGATGGTAGAGGTGGAGCCATCAAGAACGAAAATGAGTTTAGGGTAAATCTTTTGTGCAAAATTCTCAATTTATGTAAAATGATATTTATTAAATGAAAGAAATTGGGGAAAATTGTCTATATTATTAAATCACTTGAAAATTTCCGGTTTCAGAAAAGCTAGGGTCGAGGTAAAGTGCCCCCTTGTCTCCCCTTCTCGTGGACTCAAGGTAAAAGAATTAGAAGTGGAAATTTTCAAACGAACATCTAGGGCATTTAATATATTTGTAGGAGCAATATTCCAAAACGGCCTCTGTTTAATTTTCAAAATTGACCTATCCAGCTGATTTTAGTTCATTTCCGGAAAATTCCAGCCAGTCATCTCGAGTGGGTTTTCTTGGACCAGCTTTTCTGTGATGAAATATTACAAAATAAAAAATTTCCAAGACATCGTCGACGCAGACTTGAATTCACGAAATTTCGTAATTTTCAATTTTCAAAAATTCGCCAAAAATCGAGAAGTCAACTTGGACCGGTGAAATTTTGGTTTTGGGGTTTTTAGACATTTTCATGTCTTGGCTATGGAACACAACATCGAAAATCGTCACGAAAAAGCGTTACAAAAATGCGTTTAAAAAAGCGTCCATGCGATTGTCATGGTAACCGTTGCCATGGCACGTGTCATGCTCATGGGTGATGATGTTAATATTTTCATGTCATGATGACATTTCATAGGTGACAGGTCATTGTTATGGTGACATCATGGTTATGGATGATATATATAATGACACAAACCGTTGTCATGGCAACGTCTCATGCTCATGAGTGATTCTTGATATTTTTATTAATTCATGACAATTCATAGACGACAGGTCATTGTTATGGTGACATATTATGATCATGAGGGACGTACTATACCATAACAAGTCATTATCATGAATTCATGATGACGTGTTATGGTTATGATTGACATGAGATATGCAATGACTTATTATGATAAACGTCATTAGAATGGTCAAGCGTCATGCTTGTGAGTGACATATAATCATGTTTTGGTGATATTTCAAATGACATGTCATAGTGATACTCATGAACTTTTTATAATAACATGCCATGGTCACCTGAACAATGACATATAATGGTAATATGTCATGTCATTATCATGGTAATAGGTGTGATGATAATATAAGTCAGGTGATTATTTTTTCATCTCAAAACGAGTTATGCGTCATATATTCATGTGCAACGAAAAATATAATTTTTTCATGTTACTACACTTTGTCATAAATGACTATTCATTGTCATAGTGACATATCATAGTTAGGAGTGACATGTGAACATGTCATGGTAGCATGTCAAGTGACATGATATGATCACAAGTCATTCTTATGGTGACGTGGCATTATTGTGAGTGGTATGTAACATCAAATAATGCCTTCTGATGAACATCATTGTCGTGGAGTGACAAGCAAATGTCACACTGTGTTGCGGACTTGTACGTTCTTTGTTCAGAAAATAATGACTAAAATATGTTAAAAAGGAAAATGCATAAAATTGGACGATCATTTTCTAATTCTCAAGCATCTTCAACAAAAATAAGAGCTTCTAATAGAAGTATTAATATCCATGTGGATGATACAGGAATTCTCAAACGATGCTGAGGAACGGAGATGAAGGTTTCAAAGCGTTATCAAAAGTGTCTTGAAAATTTTATGACTTAAAGACGGAGCTAATAATTTTCTTGAAACTACTTTTCTTTCGGGGCACCTCCTTTAAAAAAATAAACTCATTAATGAAACTCGAGTTCAGCACGTATGGAAATTACGAGTATGAATCTGTTGATGATTTTATTCGGATGTTCCATGAAAAATGCACGTCCAAGTTCATCAAGTCTACAGTTCCCGTTTCAATGCTTTCAGGCTCCTTACGTGTTAAAAACCTACATACACGTAATGTTACGATCTACATACAATTTATGTTTTATACACATCCAATACGTACATAAACCCCTTTGGAATGGTAATATCGGTGCTAATTCCGCAATAAAAATTTTTTAATTACCAAACATGTTATAAAGCAGCGCAATGCGTCGAGTTGGCAATTACGTGCGTAACATTAATTTACGCCGATTCGCAGCCTGTTATCGGACCGTTATTTAAAATTACGTCTAGACCTAGGTTGAATTTATTAGTAATCATTGCGCATATATGTGTATCTGAAAAGTGCATTATTTTAACTCTTATCTGTGGTACATTTAACGTAGTTTCATACGCGTTATCACATTCATCAAGCTTTAATCGGGCGTATTTTAACGTCATACCGATTAATGGTGTCGCCGTTTTGTCCGCGTATTCGCAGTGTATTTCGGTTAAAGTATACCGATGAATTTCGGATAAACTCCGGATTTAATTAGCTGATTAATTGAGGTTTTTTTTCATTTTCGTAATACGCCGAGTTCAAACTTGAAATATTCGGTGAAAAGGAATGCCCGCCTGGTGGTGTTTCTGGGTCTATTGAATTTTTCAACACCTGTGTTATCCGATTGTATAGTCACCTTGTTCATCTGGAGCGCGGTATTTTTCCGCGTTTGTAAAATTTTCAACGCAGCTGGATACGTTACGGTTTCTGTTTTGGGTAGAAATGTCCGCGTGACTTGTGTTTGTCTTGATGTAGTATCGAGGTGACAAAAGCCGCGTAATTCCTGCTGTTACGTAACAAACGTTACCAAAAGGATTGTCTTCATAGTGACTGGTTTTTTGTCTTTCAGAGAGCTAAGATGGTGCGGTGAAATTCGAAAAATAACGCTTCTCGGTACCGACATCTTTTTAGTTGAAATAAATTATTCAATTGTGCGTAAATAATTGTCTTTTCAAAAAAGCGTCAAGTGGAAAAGGATATTTTCCTGTCGTAGAATAACGAAGATACCTGAGTACGTTTTCTAAGGATAAGATAGTAAAAGGATTACTTTTTTGGTGTTTCTGCTTTTTCCCAAAGAATGGAAGGAATACTTAGCCTTGGTCTAGAAATTCTTCTAAATAGAGTTCATTCTTCCATTTAATGTTGATTATAGGAGGGAAGGAGGCATGAGTGATAATCATGCTGAACAAATTCATTGTAATTATTTATTTATTTTCAATGATTTCACAACAAATCGTGGTACATGGAAAAGTCCCCGAAAATAATCAGAATTGCGCACGTTTTCAATACTTTTAGTATCATTTTTTATTTCAAAAAAAATTGAAAATCCGCTTTCTAAAAAATTTTTTACATTGTGCTTCGATTTAAAGCGAGTTTTTGAAAATATGAGATTTAATTAAAGTCAACATTTTGAAATAAAATTGACATTTTTAAAATGCAATTTTGCAGTAGGCTACTAAAAAATTAAAAAAAATCAATAAATTTAAAAAAAAGTGAAAAATTGAAAAAAATAGCAAAAAAGTAATCAAAGAGACAAAAAATTTCAAGTTGACTACCAAAAATAAAAAAAAACGTCATGTTTGAAAACAACATAAAAAATAATATTAAAAAAGTAAACGATAAAAAAAAAACAAAAAATTTTAATCAACTACCAAAAATTGACCAAGAGTGAAAAAAACTGTCAAGATCAAAAGCAAAAAAAAAATAATAAAAATATTGTAAAAAATAATTTTTAAGTAAAAAAAAAAAACAACGAAAAATCTGAAGTAAACCACCAAAAATCATCTAAATATCCCCTTAAATAAATTAAAATTTAAAAATGGCAAAAAAATACGAAAAATAATTATAAAAAAATGAAAAATTAATCAAAAATGGATAGAAAATTCAAAGAAAATATCAAAAATTTACAACAAAAATACCATTAAATTGTAAAACAAAAAACAAAAAATCAAGAAATGGTGGAAAATGGGCTAAAAATAAAAAAATAATCTTATTTTGAGCCCAATCAATCTCTGCGTAAAAACAGCAAAAACGCTGAAGATCGTTAGAAAATCAACGTGAAAAAAATCAAGTCGAGTAAACCTGTTGGTAAATACGCTACCTAAGGTTGCGTGCGCAAACTGCAACACGTTTCATAACCTTTTTCCAGTACGACGATGATAATCAGAAGTCCCAGCTGGAACAGTATAGTCATAGTCTCGCATCTCGGGCGGTTGCGCCGTTTTTTGTTTCGTTGAATCGTATTGCGGAATTAACACGTAGTGTTCGTTGGTGTGCACGTTCTCTCAACTTTGCGGTTTTCTGTGTCGCGGATTAAATTTTTTTTGAATTTTTAACATTTAAATTGTTACTGTTTTTTTTTTTGCGAATTTATGTGAGGTGTTGAATTGATGAAAGCTGTTTGAAAATTTTTTGTTATGGATTTTTTCATGTTACGTGAGCTAAAGGTAAAGATTGAAATTTTTTTTTAATTTCTTTTTAATTTAAATAAAAATTAATATAATTAACGAAAACTTATTGAAAAAAATTGTGCGCAATTTTGGTATCATTTAAAACCGATGGCAAAAATATCCTTTTGGCGTTTCCTGCGTGGATACTACAAAAAAGGAAACCTCGCAGATGATCTATAGTGTTCGATTTCATAAACCCCGCTTTTGATATTCGAACGGTATTTTTGTCCTGTTCAAATATCGTATCCTTTAGGGAACCCGTTTATGGAGACAAATTGCTATTTATAAACGCTAAACGTACTAAAGAATGTCGAAAAAAATCCAACCCTCGGTATTTTTTACATGTTTTTATTTTTAACCATAGACGTATATATTTTCACGTCAAAGGCAATTAACCAGATGTTCGCCCAATCGGAAGTTGAAAAACGTTGCCAGTGCGATTTGAATTTTTAACCGACTCTGAAAAGAAACCGGTTACCGAGAAGTAATCCATTGAGGAAATTTTCCTCCCAAATTATACCATCGTCGGCAAATTAATACGAATATTTGATTAAGAAATAGATAAAAATTAGCATTTTTGGGTGCGTTGGTACCGTTGCAGATGACCTATAAAATGATAAAGAAAATATTTTACGCGAAGTTTTTTCTATAATGTTAAATTAAAAAAATGAATTTAGACGCGGCCAATAGCGTATTATTAAAATTTTCTCGTAAACGTTTGCGTGTCTGGAAATGTCGAGACGTTTTTTTTATACTTTTCTCGCGGCTAAAATATTTAAAAAATTAAATCGACGCGTTGGCGAATGTGTTAAAAATCGGTTGAATTTGTATTTCGATATTCGTTTATTTTTTTTTTCATCGAGTTAGGAATGTAAAATTACTTGAATTCGTGAAAAAGCGTTTAGGGATATTTAGAAAGTGGAGCGATTCTCGAATTATATTGGATAGTTGCTTTTGGTGTTTGTAGATTTTGACGTGGTTCAAAAGTTCGAAAGAAAAGTGTAAAAATCTAATTAAACTTTCATCCGGTCGAATCGTGTCAATTTTCAATCAATTTCATCATTTTTCATTGTGGTAGAATTTTTTTTTCAATTTTTTGAACTAATTGTAACTGCATGAAATAATAGAAGTGGCAGTACATGTATATTCTAGTATCACCTGGCGTAACTTTGTAAGGCCGGTGTTACTTTGAAAGGTGTTTTTTATGTTAATTGAAATTAAATAACATGTGCTTAAAGCAATCACTACAGTGTCTTTGAAAAAACCAACAAAATGTGAATTAAAGAATAAAGATGTTATTTTGCGTAAAATCACAAGAATCACCAGAAATCGCATCAAATAATGATCAAATATTTTTAAAAATTATTATAGTAGATTCAATTAATATTTCAAAAAAAAACTGCTAGTCATCTACGTCACTCAGGCAATTTGCAGGATTTCAATTTACCTGCAGAAAATCAACAACAAGATTCAAGTGAATTTTGAAAAAAATGCGAAGTAGAAGATTTATTGTGTAGCAAAATCACATGTAAAATTTATAAAAGGGAAACTGAAACAAATATGCATTATGCAAAGTTTCTGAATGATTAGTTCATTGAAATAGGTATTTCATTTCTATTTTCAATTATTATTCGCATACTGGCTGATCATCTTGTTGATGAAAAATTAAATTATTTTACCTAGCAATTTAAAAAATAAGGATCGTTGATTAGCATATTATAAAACAAAGAAGAAAACATAGCAATTGCAATAGGGTTTTTATGCTGCAAGCAGCGAAAACCCTAAAAACGTATTTTTTTTGGAAAGCGGTAAATTGCGCAAAACTAGTAAAAAATTTCGCTAAATTTTGAAACTTCGAATTTGATTTGAAGGCTTTTGGCTTTTGCGAATTATTCGAGGTAAGAATTCCATTAGATCACAATTTTGTCAGATTTTTTGAAAATTGAACCTATGCTTCTACTTTTTTTGGGTTTAGTTTTTTAAAAGGTAAAAAATTGAAATTAAAATTGAAAAATAAAAAATTGAACTTTTTTAAAATTTTGATTGAAAAAAAAAATGTTTAAAACTTTTTCAAAATTTAGAGATAAAACTGAAAGTTACAACTTCTAATTTGATTTGAAAGCTTTTGGCTTTTGCGTATTAGTCGAAGTATAAACTAAATTCAAAGAGCTCAAAATTGTCAGATATTTTCAAATTGAACTTATTCTTCTCCTTTTTTTGTACCTTAATTTTTTAAACAGTAAAAAATAAAAATTAAAATTAAAAAATAAAAAATTGAGCTTTTTTAAAATTTTGATTATTTGAAAAAAAAGTGTTGAAAACTTTTTCAATGTTTAGAGATAAAACTGAAAGTTACAACTTCTAATTTGATTTGAAAGCTTTTGGCTTTTGCGTATTAGTCGAAGTATAAACTAAATTCAAAAGGCTCAAAATTGTCAGATATTTTTAAATTGAACTTATTTTTCTCCTTTTTTTGTACCTTAATTTTTTAAAGGGTAAAAAATTGAAATAAAAATAAAAAATAAAAAATTGAGCTTTTTTAAAATTTTGATTATTTGAAAAAAAGTGTTGAAAACTTTTTCAAAGTTTGAAATAAAACTGACGCGTCTGTTGATGTATTTCATCTACAGAAAAAATTTCGTAAAAAATGGCAAAGTTGCTCATTATCGTAAGAATACAATTAGTGGTATTTTCATCTCGCAAATTACGAAATATCTTGGTTTCTTAGATAAAAAAAAGTTATGACGAAGATCGACAATTGGTTTCATAAGCCATACGAATTGGATAATTGATAAATACCATTTCATCAGCCATAAACATGATGACTCACGTGTTAGGAATGTGTTCGAAGAAAGAAAAAGAATCCGTAGTATTGTACCTTGCTCCTTGAATTTTACACGGTCGGCAATTTAATTAAGGCGAATTGTCTATGACGTCTTTCTAGCGTACTCGCATATAATAGCGGGTTAAAATATCGAATAAACGAAATACACCAAAGCAGGGTGTATTATGCAAAGCGTGATATACTTATTAATGCACCTTACGTAGTATAATTGCCTTATAAAGCTAATTACCGGTGTTAATAGCGACTTGGGAGTATTCCGCGTGGTGTATGCGTACAGAAACACTATTTAACGAGCGTTTATAAAGATAAGCGAATATGCTTTTATGAAAGATTCGTGAGGAGTAGTACTTTAAGATACGTTAATTACGCGGTCGAATGATAGACGGGTTTAGATGGAAATAAAAGTTCATATGCGAATAGCTAATTAGAATATTTCGACCTGGATTTATCTCCGAAGTGATTTATTTGTTTTACGAAGAAGGCGTTATTTCGGATGCTTTTCCGATACGGGATACCTGTCTGTTGAAGAATTAGCAAAATTGAGATCTCGTTCTGTATTCGCGATGACCTGAATTTAAAGCTATACGGGCTTCGGAAGGCGTGCGAATAAAATAATTAGTAAATTATACGGTGCGGGTCAGCGATCGTGAGTTATGAATCATGACGAATATATTCTTACAGCTTTGTCGTAGCTTAGATTTATAGTAGCGTGGAAAAGTAAATTGTCTGGTGTTTTGGCGTAACTCGGTGCGGATTCCTTGGCCTTTTAGATACGCTTATAGATGAGTCGAATTATGACCTTGAAGCGATACCGATTTTTAAATATCCGATTACTCATCGTGGAAATATTTATATTGCTTTTCCGGTTCGTCATGTGTTGGCGATCGGAATGCGCACGAAATTGGTGATTTTACAATACAATAAAAGCGAGGAATTTACTTTCGTTGGGAATTTTTACCTCGTAGTCGAGGAATTTCACAATGCCGAGGTATTGTTTACGGTGAAGTTTGGTTTTACAGTGGTTTTATTCAGTTTAATTTGAAAAACACGTGGAATAGTGCTGATAAAGCAAGTACATTTGATTTAAGGTGTGTTTGGAAGGTTTTCGATGTGGAAGATAGCATAACTTGTTTATTTTTTATTTGAACAAAAAAATAAAAAAGGTATTGGCAATTTCTTTATTCAACGTTTTTTCAAATTGGTGGAAATTTTGATTAATTAGATACAAATTGTAGAATCTTATAGAGATTTTTGGGATAAAAAATGACCATCTCTTTTATTTTATTTTCGCTTGACAATTTTTTCAATTTTTCTCTAAATTTATGAAAATTTTGACGTTCTTATTCGATACATCACTTTGAGCTATTTATGCCCTCTGTTTTTACAAATTTCAATTTCTTTCAAATTGCGATAAAAAAATTTTAAAAAATCAAATAATGATAAAAAATTATTTTTTTTTTAATTTTTAAAATTGTCTTCATCTTAACTAGTTTTTTTTATTTTCAAATTGGACGAAAACTACAACTTGAAAACAAAATTCAATGGCCCGATCAACCCTCGATCATTCCCACTACACACCAGCGGCCCAATCACCTTCACGCGCTACATCGTGCAATTTAAACCATAGAGACGCTGTCACCTCAACTCGAAGCGACTACGCAACATATTCGCGTAACGCGAGGAAACCGCTCAGCGGAAGTCGCTGACTGACGTGTTAAGCCATCGTCAATATGCAAATTAAATCGATTATGTTAACGTAAAAACGTTAATTATACTGCAGTGTAATCAACTAATCTAAACCATGATTACGTTGAAGAATCGCGTAGCTCGTTCGAGTGCGAAAAAAATTAAGAAATAGGAAACCAGTGACCATTATACGTGGGTGTACCGGTTACAGTGTTTGGTATGAATACAATGCACACGGACCGACAGACGTAATGGTCAAGTGTAAAGAGAGCGTGAAGACAAGGATCATGTGGCTATGGGCTATTTTTTTGTGAGGAAGTGAGAGATTGTAAGGGATGCGATTTTAAGACGAAATAATGAGGTGAAATTTTATGCAAATTTACCCGGAAGAAAAGTACGAGATTTAAGATGCATCGATTCAGTTGAGTAGATTTGCTGGTCTTTCAATTGAAATTTTTAATATTAATGAATAATTTGAAAATTAAAAAATAACTTTTCGTTTGTACAATAAAAAAGAATACGTTCTTGAATAATTACATTTGTACGTATCTAATCAGTCATTGATCCTATCGAAATTTTAATAGAACATTAATGACAGCAAATTTAATTTCCTACAATTTAAGTTTACATAAATTTCTTCGTAGAACGCTTTGTTTTTGAGTAATTTTTAACTTAGTGAAATTATACGAAAACAAACGCATGCGATTCGATTTAAGCGCGACGTCTATTCATTGTGCCGCCTAAGCTACGTGGCGATTCGTATCGCCTCGGGCAAAAAATTTTCTCCGAAATTGAAAATCCTTTGATTCGTCTTCCCTGTGACAAAATGGCCGCCATTAATACGTATGTATTAAATATCTCATATTTTACGCGATTTTAAATAAAAAAATTTTAAGTAAATAATTACTCATTTTTACGTTTTTTAAGGTATTTTAATGAAAATAATTCTGGTCAAAAATTTACAAAAATTCGAAAAATAGGCTTTTCTAAATTCTGAGATGAATATTTTGTAAAATTTTCTTTCACGTGATATTGCACTTTAAAAATATAAATTTATGTCGAAAATCAATTGAAATGTGCAGGGCCTTGTGGAGAAAATCCGGGCCCGGGGAAAATTATACAAACCCCCTTCCCTTGAAAGGGTTCGACATTTTTTCCAAGGGCTTAAAACGCAAGCAGGCCCCTAAAAAAATCCAGGCCCAGAGGAAACCCCCCTCCTCCCTTCTTTTGGTTGGACCTGTAAATGTGGTCTGTCGACGTTCTAGAAATTTGTCGTAATTTTATCTAATTTTCAATGGCTTGTGAAAAAATTACGTTCTCTTTCGCTTTAAAATTTCATCTGCGGAGGATAAATTAGGTAATCGAATGCTCTGATTGCTTCATGGTTACATATGAAAACTCATCGAATATAATTCAACGCGAAAGCTGTCCTAAAGCGTTAAAGGTTATATGTGGCATAAGTGTATAGCGTAAAGTTGCGAAGAAAAATTATAAATTCAGCATGAGGAATTGGAGTAGAAATATGTCGGTGTAACCTACATACGTGTTGAGTTATTCGCATTGATATTCTTTCTGCGAATGGTGACGCAATGGTGTTAAAAATTCGTATGTTACGCTTTTTAATAAGACGCGCGCTTCGTACGCGTCTGGCGAATCGTAAACAAAAAGAAATTCGCGATGGCGCTACGGAGGAGAAACGACGGTCGCGTTGTCATTTTGTAATCGATATAATTGAAAATATTTCATAGGTGTGACGATGTATTAACGTTTGCTTTCTTTGCTTTGTTGTCCGCAGAGAACGAAGATAACAAAATGGAACCGTTATTAACGTTATCGTCGGTGAATTTAAAAGTACCTTCGTCGCCTCCAGCATATTCACGAATGCCTCCCGATGGTCATGAGTTTCCGCAAAACTACCAAGAGGTCCCGACGTACGAATTGAATTCGCCGCCGGTACCTTGCGGCGAGCCGCCTTCGTATGCGGAATCGTACTACGCCAAGAAGACACCGTATGTGGATGTCCTAAACGAGGCGAAACTTCTAGACGAGAGAAAATCCGGCGATGATGCGATAAAGACGTCGCACGGGATGAAATCGGCGTATAAGAGTCGTCAAGGGGACGAGGTCGTGTCGAGGCCGCGCGGCCACGCTTGGAGAAACGACGAGAAAAGCGAACGCAGCGTCAAAGATAAAATCGCCATGTTCTCAAACGCGATAGTGACATCGGGCGCGGGCAATTTCACCAGATCTAAGCATAGATTAGAGGACATGGAGGGTATATCGCATTCCAGAGTATACTCGAAATCGATATATTCGATGAACGCGGTGGGCTGTCGCGGATACGACGCGTCGCGGCTCAAATCAAAAGATACGTACCCGGTGCACTGTCAACGTAACGACGCTACCAATCCTATAAGTATAATGAACCGAACTCAAAGTTCGATAGATCTCACGCTGTCGTCGTCCTCGTGCTCATCGGCGTATTCGTCGTGTTCGCCGGATTCGTCGCTGTCGCCGATGTCATCGCCGTCGTACACCATCGGCTCGTCGAGTACGTTACCGCGCAAGCATAAGTCTCACGTCGCGGAAACCCCGTCCGCGGATTCGGCATCGTACAACGATCAGAAACACGCGTCGCTAACCAGAACTACCAGTTTTACGGGCACGACGTTGCATTCGAGGTCGCAAAGTCTCGTGGACGTATTGCACACGACGCATCGATACGGTAACTACGAAGACGCGCGCAAAGACTCGTTGACCACGTTGATCGAGCAAAGACGCCGCACCATGTCGAAGCTACGTGGATTGGTCATACCGGAGAAAACGTGCGAAAGTCAAAACCCCATTATCGATTTGCCGGAGATCAAAAGCAAAGAAGCGGACAGGTTTAGTTGCCCGATTAACGGCCAAAGCATACCGAAGGCCGCCAAACAAGAGCATACCGCTACATACGACAGTTCCTGGAAATCGGTCTTGAATACGACAGATATGCCCAAATATTCGCCGGCCTTTAAACGCAAGACATTAACGGTGTACGGCGTATCGTCTTCGGCCTCGTCCTTATCATCTTCGCTAAATTCCAGCCGCGAAGAGCTACGATCGGACGTAGTCAAAAGTAAATCGCCGCCGGTGAAGCCGCCTCGTAATAGCGTAAATTACAACAACTCCCAACTGCTGTACGGACCCCCCGTCTATAAATCGTTATTCGCCAACGACAAAGTAACCGAGAAAAAAGACACCAGAAATGATTCGTACATTTCCCGAATGGACATCTGCAAACTGCACGAAGACAGCGATAACGATTCGGCAGTCAGCTCGAGCCGTTCTAGCTTATGCCAAGAGTACTCCCCGCCTTCGTCTCCGTCCCCTAATACCGACTACGATACCCAAACCAACGACAGGATATCGAACGATTCGCCATCTCAATCGAGCAGCCGAACCCTTAGACGGACGTTATCCTCGGAAACCAACGTTTCGGTTACATCTACCATATCAACGCTTACTTCCGGGTCACAGGCCAGCTGCAGCAGTAACGGAGATACCAGCGGTAAAGAGAATAAAAGCAAAAGGATACTTAAGGCGGAAAGCGTCGAAGCAATAAATCGCAAAAATGTTTTATCATCCGCTAAATACAGCTGCGGCCAAGACTTCAAAGTTGGATCGCCTTTGATCAAAGACGTATTCGAAAATCACAAAAACACGTTATTAGACGAACCCCCCAAATTCCAAGACTTACAATTGTCCGATTGCGAAAAACAACGTAACTGGTACAGCAACATGGACAACGTCAAAGTGGCCTATTTAGAGATACAAGACAGCGAAGAATCCGATTTCAGCACCAAAGAGAATTCTTCTTCGGCCGATACCGACGATAATTTGGATAAAAGCTTAGAACTGAGCGATTCGTCTTGCGGTAATTACGCCGACTACGCCAAGAAAGACATCAAAGACTCTAGCGATAATGACGAATATTCGACCTTGACCTCGAATAACGTCGCATTCACGAAATTAGAAAAACAAGTTTACGCTCAAGTCATGAAAAACGAAGATCGCCGAAAATCCAACGATTCGCTAGATGGGAAAATTACCTCGTCCGCAGATACCAAGAGGACCATTCATGTTAGCGACATTAAGAAAACGTTCGAAAAACTCGAACCCGTCGTTAATAAAATCACGAGTATCAAATCGTCGCAAAATCACCTCAGAATGTCCTCGATGGATTCGACCACCAGCGAAGATAGCCTTCCGGCTACCGCTTCCGGATCCGCCAGTAATTTGATGAAAGAACAGCAATTTGGTAGCATAACGTCCCTTGCTTCTTCCACCAGCCTTATATCGCAACAGGTGAGTTATATTTTTCTTATTATTAATGCTTAAGAAATATTTTTAATTTTCTACGATTACATGAGCTCACTTTTAATCGAAAAAAAGTCTAAAAATGAGGAATAATGTTGTATGGAAGATTTTTGAGGAAATACTGAGTATCTAAAATTACCTGAAGGTGGCGTGTATAACACTTCCTCCATTATTTTCCAACGAAATATGTAAGTGAATTAGAGAATGAAATGAAACATCTGACAAATGATTCGTAGGAGTATTAGTCATAGGTTCTACGTAAAGGTACGCTTCCCCCTCCTCCCCTCCCCCTCCTCAATAAATCGGGGCTGATTTCTTGAAAAATAAGGCTCATGTTGTAGAGAAAAGCTTTTTTTGTTAATTCTCTAGAAATAAAGCTGAGTTTGTACGCAATTTCACAACGGTTTCAAACCCCAAAATTCTAAATTTGTGATTTTTTATCGATGTTTATATTTCATTAATTTTTTAAATTTACTTAAAAATTATCAAAAAATACAAAAAAGACTTTTTTCTTGTCAAGCTTTATTACCAACTGAAAAAAAAAAGTAAAAATACTTGAAAATATAACTCCCTGAAAATCATGAGAGGGGGGATGATTTTATGGTAATCTGTATGCTGGTTTAAAGTGAAGTAAAAAAAATGAACAATTATCAAAAATTATAATTTATGATAATTTTAGATTTTTTTTTAATTATAATAATCAATAGATGCCATTTTTCGCATTTTTTTTTATAAATTACGGTTTTTGTGCCCTTGGAAAATAGGAAAAAAAAGGTCGAAAAATTTTACGCTCGAAAATGATTTGTAACTTTCAAAGAAATTGACATGGAAAAGGCATTTTGGGATTTTTTTAGAAAATATTTGTTATTTTTGCCTTCATCTCGAAGATTTAATAATTTATACTGAAAATGGCGGAATTGAGAAATTCAAAAATTTAAGAAAAATCAAAAAATTAACATGAGCAGTTGAAATTTTGGTCATGCAATTTTTTCAGAGTAACTTTTATGATTTTTTTTCTATACAAATCTTTTTTTTAATCCGTACTTCCGGTATTTTGAAAATGCTGTTGTTTAATTTTTATTTTAAAAAATATTCATGTATTTTCTGTGAAAAAAATTTGTGGTTTGTTGTTTCGACAATCTTTTTATTCGAAAAATATTATTAAATACACAAGAAATTCCTTGAAAATATTGAATTTTATTTTCAAGGAACAAAGAGGGGATTTTTGCGCCTTCAAATTTATTTATTCATTTTTTTCATGTAATTGATTCATTTCTAGGAATCAATTTTTCTGAAAATTTATTTTGTGGTTTAAATGAATCACGGAAATATTTTGAAATTATAAAATTCGTCGTAAATCTGGCTCATTATTTCACAAATGAAAATTTTCAATCGATTTTTTTAAGAAATTAAAAATCCATAGAAATTTTAGAGGTAAATCAATCCAAAAAGAATTTACTGACTTAATTGTTGAATTATGATTTAAAATTTCGTGCAAGAAGAACACTAGTGTTCTTCCTCATGAATCATAGTTTCAGCTGAAACTATGATTCATGAGAATTTATTGATAAAAAATTTTGGGGAAAGCTTGTCATCTCTAAAGTAATTTAAAATATTGTTAGAGTTGCTGTACGTAGCGGAAATTTAAAAAAAATTTCTATTTGATTTTTCGTTTTTTTTTTTCGCGTTGATTCATTTTCAGAAAATCAATTTTCTTCAAAGTTATTTTGAGGCGAAAATGAAAATAACGGAAATATTGTTAAAATTTTATAAAATTCGTCGTATATCTGGCTCATTTTTTCCTTTATGAGAATTTTCACCAAATAGAATATGAAAATCAGTTATTTCAAAAAATTAAAAATTAATAGAAATTTTAGAGATAAATGAATCCAAATGAAAGAATTTACATTGGGAAAAGCTTGTCATCTAAAATTTTTAAATAATTTCGAAATTGTGAGAAATAAAAAAAATTAAATTTGTTCTGCTTTATTCAATATAGATATTTTGAAACTTATGTATAAAACTCGACGTACAATTTGATTCACGCTTTTAGCACTTGGCCAACCTTTCGATCTACGTGCGATATTTTTCGCGGGTGTAAAATTTAGTGAAAATTTGCTCGTGTAAAATAAATTTACATATCGTGGGAAAATCTCAAAAACATACCTAGCAGTGATGTGCTACGTAACCAATGATTACATTTTCGCATTACCATTTTTCAAGCTACCGATACCTTTCTTCGGGGCAATACATGACATAGTATAATCGCTAGTTTTTCTCCTTCTTTTCTTCAGCGTAAAAAAAAAAACACGTAACGAAAATTCAACCGTATAATTACGGTGAATTTTTCGTTTCGTTGACCATCTCTTGATGTAAAAGTACCGCCGAAAAAACTGATATAAATAGCGACGTTTGGCATTTATTTATCGATTTAATGGACTTTGTTTAAAGAAATAAACCGAGTTCCACCTTAGGCAAATATTTATCTGGATACGAATCGCATCGAGGTATCAACGGTAATTAGCATGTCGCACCCAACACCTTCGCATTTACGGGTATCGGTAGACGATTTTACGACATCGACGTTATATTGTCCCTTGTACGAAAATTAATCGTTATAAAAATACGGTAATGCCGGCACGGTTCATTTACATATTTAAGTACCACTCGATATACGCGGTAATTGTTTCTCTAACGCATCTGGTTTAAGTACTTCCGTACCGAACACATCCCAAGTTCAATAAAATTAATGGTGTCCGGTCGAGCGAGCAGTTCAGATGGTGGAATTTGGCTACACACGTATATACTTTGCATATCGCTAGTTAAAAATTATTGATAAATAAATCATTAGTCGTGGAATGTATATACGTGTATCGGAGAACATGTTATCTGAATTATACGATTTACCTTTCTTATACACGGGCCCCGTATTGCTAATAAATTACGATAAATCCAGACCAGACTTAAAATTTAGGTCATTCGTAGGTACGAAAAAAAAATCACATGTACTACGGAAAAATTAACTCAGTTTCTCGTTTTTGTACGAGTACGTATTTTCAGATGGAAAATATTTTCACGCGATTCGAAGCTCATTTATACAAATATCGTATCTGTTGACTTGTGGTACCCGTTAAACATACTAATTTTGACTTTTACTCGTGGTTATTACACGCTTAAACTGCTCGGAGTTCAAAGGTGAATCGTAATTCGAACCAGCCTTGTCAATAAGGCCTTGCATTGTTCGTGAATGTTAATTGAATAATTGACCATTATACGAATGGTACATGCCAATTTTTACATTCTTATGATTATCTGCTTATCATACTTCTTTCCGTATTATCAACCGAAATTTCAACCTATCGTGTAATTTATTGTATCGTAATCGTGTAATATGCATCGTCTCCACGGTGAATTTATCTTTAAATGTTACGGTATTTGTACAAGGACTATAGACATTTTGTACTCTTCGAGGTATCGTTTTGTAAACGTTTCGTCATACGGTGTGTTTCGAAAAAACACGGAATGTGTTGCGATTTATAGCGTTTTATATTTAACGAATCGTAATGCGATAAAATTACATGTTGGTTAATTGAACAAGCGATGTTGTCGATGAACGTTGGACTTTTTCGTGAATGCGATTTTTTCTCGAGATGACTTCGTATAATGTTCGAAGAGTTGTGGTTTTGATGGTGGCGGTGTTGTTATGCCGAAATTACCTTTCGACTTGTTTCGTATTTGCAGTATCATCTATTCGACTGTATCTAATGATTCGTCGAAGGTGTAAAAATTCCTAAAATTATTTGAAATAAAGCCAATTTGAAAAAGTTGTAAATGGTCTTGTACTCGTATAATTTTGAAATGCCACGTAAAAGATTGCAATTTAGTGAAGAGTAACGTCAGAACATCAGAAATTTGCCAGAATTCTCTATTTGTACAAAAATATTTTATTTTGATTACCACTGGCGTCAGGATATTTTTTAGAAAATTTTTCCCCCCTCAAGATCGATATTAAAACTTTTTTAAATTGATGACTGCTAAAGTTTTCAAGTCAAATGACATCTTCGATTTATATTTTGTACGTATAATTTATCAATCTACATCTTTTTAAATTGCCCATCAACCCCTTCCCCTCAACGTATCATCTAAACGCCCCCACCACTCTAAAAATCACTGATGTTTAGCGTATTTATTAACTTCTAAAAATTAACGGAGCCATCTATCAATTATTTTTTCCATGTACTTTTCCAAAGTAAGAAGATATTTTTGCTAAACAAGTAACGAAGACGTCATGCAATTAAAGATTACATCAATGACGTCATCGATTTAGCTCAGCTTGGCCATAAGACTTCGCAAAATAGACGACCAAAAATTCTTTCCTCAAAAAATCCATCTTGCTATTCAAAAATATGCTCATGCAAAAACTATATTGGTATTTTTTGTGTGAAAATCGTATTTCTTTTTATAAATGGTTCAATTCCTCCCTCCCTTCCCCTCAAAGATATCTGAAGCTGTGCTTTCGAATGTGTTACTACATAGAGATTTTTCATCTTGAGAAAAGCTTACAATAAAATCAGCGAAGCGTAACATATGTAGAAAAAAGTCACCGAGAATTGTGTATTGGTGCGAGTGGAGAGGATGATGCCCTTTTTGGGAAATTTTTTCCCCAATTTTTGACATTTTTTATCCATTTTTTAAAATCTATTTATTAATTTTTTTATCATTTTATTTTTTTCAACTTGGTTATAAATTAAGTCAATTTACTCTTAAATTCTTCAATTTAATTTATTTAATAAATAATAAAAATAAAAAAATTCATTAATATTTAAATAATTTTTTTCAACTGTTTTGGATGAAAAAGTAATTTCTTAGTGGAATTTTACTATTATGTGACGAAAAGTATTACTCAATGTAAAAAAAATCGGAAATTTATGAAATTGATTTTTTTTTTTAATTTCAGCATGAACAAAATTTTTGTTTTTTTTTTAATAAAAAAGAGTAGGAGAGTTCAATAGCGTGAGCAGGATTTTGTCTTAGACAATGGAGGGAGGATTAAAAAGGTGTAGTTTTTTTAACCTGCTGAACTTTTTTTTTTAAAGAGGAGGGCCTTTCAATATATGTTTGCATATTGGACATTTATGAGAGGTGAAAGAAGAAGGGGAGAGGGGTTAGATCCTAAGGGCATTTTTTTATATTTCATTTTTTTGATCGGCTGAACATAGTTTTTTTTTTAAGGGAGAGGACTCTTTTAATGAGAGCAGGCCCAATCAGAGAGGGAAAAGGGGGATTCCCCCGGGCCCGGATTTTTTTAGGCATCCGCATACGTTTTAAGCCCTTGTAAAAAATAACAGGCCCTTTGGAAAAAATGTCGGACCCCTTTAAGAGAAGGGGGTTTGTAAAATTTTTCCCCGAGGCCTGGCTTTTCTCCGCACGATCCTGGGCGAGAGAAGAGGAGGAGGGTTAGTTCCTAAAATGATTTAGATCTAGTGCATAAAGTACACTGATACATGCTAAAAAAAAAAGTGTCTCACTCAACTTCAACAGCTCGTTTCCAATTTCTTTGTGATTTTTGAAAAAGATGGGAAATCTATAGAAACAAAAGATATATTGGAAAAAAAAGGTCAACTTGCTTTTCTGAATTTTTTCATATTTTTATAAAATCTCATTTTTGGGGTTTGGGGTCATAGACGTATGATCTTCAATAATTGAAGCCTTTTTATGGAGCTGGAGTCACCCTGACGTGAAAGTTCTTGGAACAAAAGTTGCTGGCCGTCGAATAAAGCAAAATTTTTGTTTAGATATTTTTCTCATAACTACTCGAATTTTCCAGTTATTCTGGAAAATTTCTTTTCAGGGAGCCAAATTGTCTATTTTAGTTCTTTCTGATGGAAAATTTCGACCTATTTATGCTAAAGCCACAATTAATTTAGTGCTTTTTTTTCGTTCAATATGCAGAAAATCCAAAATATTGGTCATTCGAGTATTCCTCTAGAAAAACAAATCAATTAGTCACTATTAAAACGAAAAATGAGCCAATTTCGAGTTAATTTCTTACAAAAACGAGTATCTGGTTCTCTTAGATTTCAACATTTATAGGAATTCAAATTCAACGATTTAATGACCGACGGTAGCGTGCTACGAATCATTCGCGATCGAATTCCATCTGTTGCTCTGTGGTACATCATTAGCGATTCAATTACGAGGAAGACAAAAAAAAAAACCAACCGTCGACCTTAACGATTCGATAATGACCGCAAATCAACTACAGACGGTTTCACTGTCAACGTGATACACAAACTACTGCGCCGCGTTCGGGGGGCCTTATTGCATAACGCCACCGATAACTTCATCACCTGAAATTAATCACGTAAAAGGCGATACATTCGTAACATCACGATTCAATGTCACCCGATGTAAATTAATGATTCGAATCAAGGTCAGAGAAAAAATTCGACAATCGACAAAAACGAACAAAAGTACGAGTGCGGCTGCTTTCTTGCATTTCAACGGTATGACCATCGGCCACATGTCGCTATTATAATGACGTTTGTAGGCGAGTAAAATAGTTTCAGGAATGCGATTTTATTGTTGCGATTGTAAAAAAATAACTCGTCCCGCTGATCGTCGGCACCCCGATGCCCACCCACGTGGTAATCCGGGGTTTAGCTTCTTCGAAAATTTAAATGATAAATGGAAATTTATCGCAGATACATTCGAAGGTTTACCGAGTAATTAGAACTGGTTTCGTTGGTATTTAGTGATTACCAAGATACATGTTTTTCCGTCGTCTGCGAAAAAAAAAACTACGTGCTAAGACGACTGCAATTGATTTCAACGGCCGAGTCGGCAGAATTCCTTTGTCTGGTAATTTGTATGTAATGGAAATGGTGTTTGGAGAATGAGGTAATTGGTTTACGAGCTGAGGATTGCGACGTACGCAGTTCTTGGTCTTTTGCGCGTGCGACGTGCATTTTCAAGTACATGGAACCGGTTGAGGTGGTTGTTTTTCTCTTTTAAAGGGGTCGTGAATGATTGGAATTGAAAATTGTGTAAATTTTACTTCCTAAGAGGGACTTAGGTATCGTATTTGTGGTAAGGTGGGTGACATTTCAGCAAAGGCAACTTTTTATCGTCCTTCAACATCTTTAAGAAATATGGCTTGGTTGTCACTATCCCTAATAAATTTTACCCTGTACAAATTCAATCTTGAATTATATTTTGTAATGAAAGACAAAAATTGCATTGTTTGAACGTGCATTAAAATTTTTAAATATGGAAAAATCGAAGTCAATGAATGAGGAGCTTTATCCAAGATGGCAATTTTTATCGATTTTATCGGTTTTGCAAAAAGCAAACCGGGTATATTTATGTTGGGGCATTTCTTGTGGAACTTGAGATGACTTTAGGGGAAAAATTTTGAAACAAAAATCGTTGGGAATGAAACGAGGAACATTTTTTGTTATGAACATTCTTTTCATATCGCCTCAAATTTCGTCACGATTTTGCTATATAACGCAACAAGGTATTCAACAGGTAGTGAAAGTAGTGAAATTAGTGAAAAGTGTTTTGAAAATAAGGTTATAAAAATAGTGAAAAAGTAGTGACATTTTTTTCTGTTGGGGCATTTTCGTGAAATTTTCGGAATAGAAGTTATGTAAAATTATATGAAGAACATTTTTCGTATTTACAATTTTTTTGGTCACGTTAAATTTTATCGTGATTTGTTTTTTTTGAAATAATTTCGGAATTATGCAAAACTTGAGAAGATATAGAAAAAGTGTGAATACAACAAATATTCTTCATGTAATGTTCAACAATTTCTTTTTCATTAATTTTTCTCCGAAGATGCTCCAAATTTCACAAAAACGCCCAAACTGAAGAATTTTGTTTGCGATGTTGACAATATAGCGAAATTACGAGGAAATTTGAGGAATTACGAAAAAAAATGTTCATAACCAAAAAATGTCCTTCGTTCAGTTTTTAAAAACTTAAATTTGAAAGGTTTTTCTTTCAAGTCATCACCATAAGGCACAAGCTCTTTAAAAAGCGCTCCAGCACGAATATTCCATGAATAAAATTTCAATTGATTTGCTTTACCATCAAATCGATGAAATTGATAAGAATCACCTCTTTGGTCCTTGGATAAAGCCCTGAAAAAATTTCAAAAATTTAAAATTAAAGCAACCGTAATCTGCGAAATGAATTATTATGAAATTCATTAAGAAAATTTTTGGTTTAAATATTTGTTGTTCTATTTTTCGATTTTTTATTTGATTAGACCGAGTACTACTTTGGTCCTTGGTTGCCCTGATGTTAACCACTGCCTTGCTCAAGTCTCGGATTACGTTGAATTTTTGAAAAAGAAAAGAACTGGAGGAATATTTTTGAATTTTTTTAAAAAGAATTTTCGATTTTATTTCTTTAGAAGTAACTATTCGTTATAATTTTTCTTACGATGGTAACCCTGGAAAAATTGATATATTTCTTGGTTAAACATTTGGAAAATCACTGTGATAATTTTATCATTACAAAAACAAATGTGGCTTGTTTTTAGAAATAATTACGTCGGAAGGAATTGACCCTTTAAGGTTCCAGACTTTACTTTACTAATGAAAAGAATCAATACAATATTGATAAAACGTAAAACGAATTTCAATGACTCGTGAATGTAAACAAAGATAAAAATTTATTACTACCTTTATCGTGGCCTTTTTTATCTAAAGTACTCTAAAACTGAAAGAAAATATTGTTCGAAGTGGCGATAATGATATGTAGAAGAAAATAAAAGCGACTTATCGAAAATTATCGAAATTCGATGAATTGAATAAAAGGTCAAAGATTCGAAACCCCTGGAGCACCGCCTCAACCCAGATTCTCTGTGATTTATAACGTTTGTTCGATATTGACCATGTTAGAAAATACGAAAAAAATGCGATTTAATTTATTTAGTTACGTTATCGGCGTTTAATCGGAGCTGAATATTTATTATAATTTTACTCGATAGATTCGATATATTACATGTGTTCTTTTTTTTTAAAGGAACTACAGCAATTGATCGACGAAGCAAATCAGACGTTAGAAGAGACTGCTGGCAGTGGTGGACACGATTTGATGGTAATTATACTGCATCGAGAAACCGTTACTAGCAGCATCGGAATTACATTAGCCGGCGGAGCTGATTATGAAACTAAAGAAATCACCGTAAGTATTTGAAAATTAAGAAAAATTTTTCCATCCTAATGCAACTTACGCGCCACTGTCCTTAAGAAGTCTCACGGGAAACGATTTTTTTTCGGCGAGTCGTTATGGCCCGGTGAAATTACTCGTAATGGAGTATCTCGTCCTGGAAGTTGCTCGATAATAGGAGTAATTTTTTTGATAAATTGAATTAAAAATTACGCGGTCGAAGGTTACGATGCGCTTCGACAAACGTGAACTCCGCGAAAGGTGGATTTTTTACGCGGTATTTATTGCTTTACCGTAGTAACGGATTATTTTCATGGTTATTTATTTCTATTAATATGAGCCATATCTTCCTCGTTAGCTAATTCTGGACTCGTATGGAGTGTTTTTTTGCTTAAGATCGTCGCGCTAATATGATTACACGGTGGTTGGTAAAACGCGCGTAATTAATTGGTTTCGAGGTTTGGTGTGAAATCGTAATTTTTCACTTGGGTGGTAACCTAATCGAATTACGTTTTGATTTCCGCGTATTTTCCATCAAAATTGAAACACAATGGTTTTGCGGAAATGTAAACACGGTAAGAAGTGATTTAGAAATTCGAGACACGAATTTTAATCGAATGCGTGTTTGTTCGATGCGTTTTAATTACGCGTTCTCGTTTTCGTACGTTGTTTTTTGCCTTTCTCCGCATTTTACAAAAATCGACTTTATCGACGGCGAAAAAATCGCAAATTAATTTTGAAATTATTTCAAACAAATAATGTCATATGATCCATAACCCAAAAAACGGTAGATTTTGTAAAAAAAATTATTTAAATGATAAGCATAAGCGCGCGTGCGTTAATCGGTACTTCTCACTGTGCGGTAGCGCCTCGTTTACGGTTACGCGCGCTGCTGCGTTAGTTACTACAGGCCAAACGCGACGCCGCGCGCAACGGTGAACGAGGCGCTACCGTGTAGTGGGAAGTTTCAACCAACGCTCGCGCGCAGTTTTTGTGATTTTTGACCACAACCTCGAGGAGGCAAAATTTTGAAAAAAATATACGACATCTAGGGGTCGAAAATACATCGAAAAAATGAGTTTTGAAAATTGTGCCAGTCAAGATAGGTACTTAAAAAAAATAAATAAAATCGAAAACGCCCGTTTGGAGGGGAAAAAATTGTAGTAGGGGGTTGTTGATTTTTTCATGGAAGGCCCTTGTAAGGGTCTACTATGTACCAAAATTTAAATTAATTTCATCGACTTTCATTTAAGAAAAAAATTCCTATATAATTTTCGAAAAGAAAATATTTCTCGAAAACGGGGGGAGGGGGGAGGGGGAGCGGAAATTTTGATCATGAATGTTTTTCAATGGTACTTACCAACCACCCCAATCTCATCAAAATCTGGACCCTGAGGCAGATCGCTTATGCTCATCTGCCCATAGCCTTTCGATATTTTCGCTCGAAAAGCTGATTGTATCAGAATAGTATTTTTTGCAATTTATAAATTTTGAAAAATTTTCCAAAAAATTGAAAAATTAATTGAAAATTTTGATTACTTATTAAGTTTTTTGAAAAAGAGTTTCTTTTTAATTTGAGCCATTCGTCGACGAAGGTTTCCTCGTAAAATATAGTTTTTTTGAAGTAATTACCGTAACCACGAAGGTACTCGTACTTTACCCTTCACCTTCCCCCCCCCCATACTATTTTATTCGACGAAAATTGAACCTGAAAAAACGTCGAATTAAACCACTTGCGATGTATTTATTCCAGGTTCATAAAGTTCTGGTTGGTAGTCCTGCGGACAAAGATGGTCGAATACAAAAAGGCGACAGGATTTTATCGATAAACGGACGTAACATGAAAGGTGTGACGCATCGAGAAGCGCTTTCAATTCTGAAGGTAAGAACGTTGAATTTTCGCATCATGGTGAAATTTACGGTGAAACAAGAGACAGGAAAATACTGAAAATTGTACTTTTCTCAGGCTCCTAGATCCGAAGTGGTGTTAGTGGTTTCGAGATGGAGGACAGATGGATCGAATGATAACGCGGCACCTGTTCAAGCCGAAGACGCTTTAGTGGCTACTTTCAGAAATACAATCAGGCCTCCTAGAATACCTGAAGTTAGCTCAGACTGTGATACCCATAATTTTACAAGTGAGTGGTGTTCGACTTTTAGAATTATGTTGGTTACGAACCGCGTACGTGTAAGATGTTCGCGCGAATGCTATAAAGCGGTAATGTAATATTTTCTTTTATTCACGAAACAGGTTCAGCAGCCAATAATAATTACAGTAAAACAGTGAAAGGTCCAGTTATATCCGTTACACTGATCAAAGAAGGAGGTGGTTTAGGTTTCAGTCTAGAAGGTGGTAAAGATTCTCCATTCGGTGATCTTCCATTAACTATTAAAAAAATATTCACCGGTTAGTATGGCTTATGGCTTATTTGTGTAATATGACACTTTAGTAGTTTATTCAACGATGAAGAAATTCGTCGCTAAAAATCACGTGTTTTGTTGAAAAGGTGGATGCGCGGCTAAAAGCGGTTTGTTATTTGCCGGCGACGAACTTTTATCACTGAATGGTGTCGATGTTACGTCCATGTCCAGAACCGAAGCTTGGAATATGATGAAGAGATTATCAGACGGTCAAGTTATATTAAACGTCAGAAGATCGTCGCCCAAACAATGAAATCATATTTGCGACTGAAACGCGTCGAAACTCGCCTTCATTGTCTCGTTAACGACAACGCTGTACATTCGAATATATTAAGAAATTAAATTAACATTATTCGTGATGACGAATACGTTTCGGTATATTTTAACGTCGTTAATTTATTTTATTTTTTTGTTTGTATGAATGTAATAATCGAACATCGTGGAAATAATTCCATGTTTGGTTTTTTCTTTGTATATTGGCTGTGACAAATTCTGACAGCGTGTGTACCGTAAATACATTTTATTATACTTAAAAGTATAAAAATGACAATTTGCAAAATAATCAAAATTATTGTAGTTACGGATTAATTTCTTTTTTGTGTTTCTTCTTTTTCGCCTTTTTTAAGGTTCTTTTTTTTACATTGTATATACGGATAACTGTTTAAAATATATTCGAGTTTTTTTTTTATATGTATAAACTTATAAATTTTTATAAAACCGTATTTAATTATAACGTTAATAATAGTAATATTTTGTTGAATACAGTTCAGTGTTTAAAATTTCACGTAAATAAATTCATATTTGAAAATTATTCTCGTGATTTCATCGATTTAAACAAACCTGGGAAGATAAATAGAAAATGATTTTGATTGAAATATTATTAATTATTAATACAATTTAATATATTCGTACAATCGGTGTGAAATGTTTTGGGCAGGTACCAAGTGGCCAATGGATCGAGGCCCCTCTGGGAAAATGAATTACTTTTTTTTCGGTTTTATTGTAAAA
Source organism: Maconellicoccus hirsutus (assembly GCA_003261595.1). NCBI lineage: Eukaryota > Metazoa > Arthropoda > Insecta > Hemiptera > Pseudococcidae > Maconellicoccus > Maconellicoccus hirsutus. Next base: position 4,556 of record QBDW01005915.1, on the reverse strand, counting down.
ACGACAGTAATGACTTAAACAATGTTAAATTTGACATCATTTTCTTAATTAAAGAAATCAAATTTGGTCATATCAATCCATTCTTAAGTTAAAAAATTGCAATTTATGTCTAAAAATATTGAATAAATTGCAATTTTGCAACATAAAAGTGAAACCGAAAAAAATTTAATTTATTTTCCCAAGGGGGCCCACGATCAATCGGCCACCCTGTACCTAGCATCATTACCTAATTACCTATACCTACCTAGTACCTACTCAGCATAGTGACTTTCTTAATTCTCGCGATTTCATCGACTTAAACAAACTTGCCAAAATGCAAATTGTTAGCGTCGCATACTCTTAGTATTTGGTGTACCTACTTCTGATGAAGAAAAAATTTTTGCCTATGGAATTTTTTTCCATCTCTTAATTATTGTATCGCTATTGGCTGTCAAATTTTTAAAAATATGGCCATTTTGGAAAATTTCGGGAGAAGTTGCGCGTCATGCAATACTTGTAGGGGTGTTGAGAAAGCAAAGAATTGGGGTGCGCCAGTTTAGTGGAGAAATTGTGCGTCATATGATACTTGTAGGGATGTGGAAACGGTGAAGAATTTGGGGTGTGCCAGTTGGTGGAGAAATTGTGCATTATGTAGCACTTGTAGGGGTTTGGAGATGGTAAAGAATTTGAGATGTGCCAGTTTAGTTGGTGATTGCCTTCTGATGTGGAAGTATGTGCTCTATGACATTTGTTGATTTTTTTGAATGTATTCTCAAACTTATTTTTTGGCTAAAAAGTGATTTATTTCTTTGAAAATTTTATTATAAAAAGTTGATTTTGATTAAATACTTCACTTTTTTTACTTTTTTAAATTCAACATACTACTGTTTTTTGAAATATTTACGAAAATTTAGAGATTTTTCTCTTAATTTTTCTGTGGAAATACTTTATTTCTTGAGAAAGTAGATTTAAGTGATTTTTTGGTCAACTTTTCAATTAGGTGTATATTTTTTGAAATTTGGAATGAAATTTTTATAATTATTTTGATATTACTTTCAAATATTAGAGATTTCCTTAAAAATTATCAAAAGGTTGTCTTGTTTTTCTGTGAAGACGTGTTTTTTTTTGAGGCAGTGGATTTTCAAGTAGTTTTGTGGTTAAATTTTTAATTAGGTGCATATTTTTTCAAAATTTAGGATAAATTTTTGTAAATCATGTCAATCTTACTTTTAAATTTGTATTGGGGGTTTCCTTAAAAATTATTAAAAAGGTTTTGATTTTGATAGATATACTTTATTGAATGTTTAAAATTGCAGCGACCGATCGTTTCGTTTCGTTCCACATTTCGTTACTTTTTTTCCAAACTTCGTTCATTTCGTTCCACAATCCCTAATTTAATTATTCGGAATGAAATTCATTTTCACTTTCTTTATTTCCTGAATAACAATTGTCTAAAGTATTGATTTGTACAAAATTTTCTTTTTCCTTTAGGTCAACCATCGAATTTTGTTAACTGGCGAATCGTCGATAATAATAGGAGGTTTTGGAATGACATAGAAGAAGTTTCCAGCGAACATGGAATCTGTTTCGTTGAAATATCGGACAAAATTCGTCAGTGGAAAATAATTATGCTCTGAACGAAATCTAAAAATAACAATGATCATGGCACATAATTCGTATCATTTGAAGACAGAAATTAAACTTACTTTTCTACAGGACTTGCCTTTGCGTAGCTACTAGCTACATCATAAAAAAAAGAAAATCCAACAGTTTAAAGAGACATCTTCGTTTCATTTTTCCTGTCACTGAACCTTAACACTTGCAGTTCTTCATTTTGTAAAAAGTCACGTCCATTTATGATTTTTAAGTGCCCTCGAATTACCCCTTCGCTTCATGTTTATTTCTTACCCAAGGCCCACAAACCATGTATGAACATCTCTTAATTTTGATGTATCCAACACAAGACCTTCTGGTTTACGAACCACGTAAAAAAAATTACCAGCGATCAGAATGCTTCCTTCAAAGTTTTCACTGAATTTTGAAATCGGCGTGAAATATTTTTGAAGCAATCTACAAAAATGACAAACTAAAGTTTCAAAGTCAATAAACGCGTGTTTTATGGTAGATTACGTGAAATATTTACGATTTCGGAGTATTCTCATTTTCGTCCACTTTAAGATCGAATTTTTTTGGTTGTTCAAAAACAGCAAACGAATAAATTACTCGGTGTGTACCTCAAATGAAGATTCCATTAATACTTAAAATTATTTGGAAAAATTCCCAAGATTTACTTACTATTTGCCTGTGGAATAGTGGATCTTGAATAAAGTTGTATTACATTTCCTCCTTCGAGTTTATTTTTTCTGATATCAGTGACTACCCATTGATGCCACAATCCTTCCGGAAGTGTAAGAGTGTTACTGAGATTCCTTAAAACAGGAGCTGATGTACTTGGGTATCTTATTTCTTTCTGAAAAGCTCCTACGTGGTTTCAAATAATTATTTAGTTAGATGTCGAGGTAACCTACTACTGTTTATTTTTCATTTCAAATTAATTACCAACATTGTTCTTACCAAGAACTATCAAAGTGTAATATTTGCCAATTTTGTATTCCCATGATACATCTGGTACGCCATTTATTTGGTAATGATAATAAGGCTGTCCTACAACTATGATGTTTGAATCATAAGCGACCCATTTAATTAAATAATAATGTGAATTATTTGCTTTAATTTGCTTGTTTAGGAAGTAGCCGAGTACTTTTGAACAAATTCAAGGTAAATTTACCGGGCAAAGCTCTTCGGGGTGAGATGGCAAAAGATGTGGAACCACAAGATGGTCATCGAATACGTTTGCCAAATGAGGTAAATGTTTATACTTTTCCGACTGTTGAAATATTTGTAAATGAAACGTAGACGAATAGGGACAACAAAATTGTTTTAAATACATATTTATTTATTTTTACTTACTCCGATACAACGAAGATATGAGACAATAATAAAACAACATAGAGAGTTGACTTTTATTGACTTCATGACTTGTGATGTACCTATTCGAAATGTAGGTAATGAAGTACTTATTTACATTTAAATTAGGTAATAGAAGATTTACTGACTACGAAAAATGCGCTTATCATCTCTTCATCATCTCTAAGGGATCGTTAACATGATCGATAAAGGCGCTATTAAATTGATACTATCGTCATCGATGTAATATAAAATTCAAAAAAAAACTTCTGTTGCCACACGAATAACTAATACAGAAAAGTAATGAAATACCATAAAGCATCAGCTTGCGTAACACGGTGTGACATTTTCATGGTTGATATTTTTCCAGTAAATGCAATTCGAATTAGATGTAATCTCATTGAATCAAATTATGAAAATGGAAAATCAAGAGGAAATATTGTCTATTCATTTCCTTTGAATACTCCTACTGGCGAGAAAATTGTACAAATACCATCTCAACATAGATATTATTCTCTAAATACTAATCTAATTAAAGAAATATATGTTCAAATTGTAGATCAAGATGATCGATTAATAAATTTTGAAGGGGAAACTATTACCTTGGAACTTTATATAAATTCTTTTTGATTTTTTTTTATTATAAATATATCTTTGATTTGAATCAGCAATATGAACAAAATATAATTGAAAGTGAAGAGTATGTGTCTTACAGACCACCAATCTCAGTTGATATCAGTCAGTTTGGTTGTACAATTCCAATATCATTATACAATGAAGATATTAAAACTTGTCCTCAGGAGTTTTTTAGTAATCAATGGAAAAATAACTGCCAAGAATAATGCTGATGGTACAGTTTTAACTACTATAGATACCAAAAAAATAAATTTTGTTAATAATGGAATTTTACATCTTTTCAGTAGAATTAGTTATTATGTGGGTGGGAATGAAATTGATTCAATAGATAATCCAGGTATAGCAACAGCAATGAAGGGAACAGTTTCTTTTAGTGATGACTTGGCTTATAATGATGCTTGTTGGAAAATAAAATCAAATTCCAGCATGATTAATAGTAGTGGTTATTTTTCTATTTGTATTCCACTTAAAATAGTTCTGGGATTTTTTGAAGATTATACAAATTATGTATGTCGAATTCACCAAGAATTGAGATTGATTAAAACAAATACAAATTATAATAATGTGTTGTTAGTAGATGGAATTTTGGCTGATAATCATATTATTTCTATGGATTTAACTGAATCATTTGGGGAATTCCTCAGTATAAATTTTCATTAAGTTATGAGGCAAAAATTAATAATGAAATAGCAGCTTCAACAGAATATGAAATGTACTATAGACATTGGATGTATATAGAAAAATCATCTGTGACTGGTAAAACTTTTACTTGGGATATACCTACTTCATATTTTAAACCAAGATATGTAATAATTGGATTTCAAAAGAATAGAAATGACAAAATTAATATAGATAATGGTCTGTTTGATCTTTCTAATCTTGAAAATCTTCAAGTTCATCTCAATAACAACATATATTATCCCAACAATGGATTGAATATTTCTTACTCAGAGAATAAATGTGGTAGAATTTAT
>QBDW01005914.1:0-49173 GCA_003261595.1 Maconellicoccus hirsutus | reverse complement strand
ACAAGAATGATAGTCAAATTGGAAAAACATAATAAAAAATTTAATGCAAAAGAATTGTGTGAGGGAAGCAAGGGGGAACATTTCTATATTTCACCACCATAATTTTCAATTTTCACTACAAAGAGTCACTGGAGAGGAGGGGAGGAATTTCGGATTTTTTTTCACAAGAACGTAGTCTAATTAGAAAAAATAATGAAAAATTTAATGCAAAAGAATCGATTGAGGGAAACAAAGGTGTAAATTTTTATATTTCATTCCAAAAATGTGAAATTTTCACGACAAAGAGTACAGAGGGGAGGGACTTACGATTTTTTAAAAATAAAAATGGTAATTAAATTGGGAAAAAAAATGGAAAATGTAGAACAGAAGAATTGTGTGAGGGAAGCGGAAAGGTAAAAATACCTGCTTCACTGATAATCAACGCAAATCGATTTTTTAAATATCCATAAAATTTAATGTAAATCGTAATCGATGTTTGAACAAGGTATCTTTCACCAGTTGTAAACGAAGAAAAGCAACCTTTGGTTAACTTTGACCTATGAAAAGGTTATGTAAACTCGGTGATTTATTATTTCACCCGCACCTCGCGAGTTGAGTCTGATTTTCGTTCAAAATTACTGTGTAGATTACTTCGTAGTAACGTTGGTAATTCGAAATTTCTTCGGTATTAATTACGATTACTTTTCGGTGTAATTTTCACAACGTCGAGTTTCAAAATATACGGTAATAATCATTAAATTACGAATATATTTTTCACCATTTGCCATTCCAATCAGGCGTATTACAAACACGATGAAAAAAAAAAAATCACTGGTAAAAAAGATAACTTTCAAAAGAACGCGTTTATTTCCTGTTTGTTTTTAATGGTATCCAAACATTCCCATGTTGTTTAACACTGTTTCTTACGGCTCACTCTACGTGTATGTCCTTGGTTTTCCAAACTGAAATAAGGCTTTATAATTAATGGATCGCCGAGTCATGCTCTTTAATCAGGCACGGAGGGACTTGTCTGAAGAATGCTTCGGGTATCGTGAGCTGAAACATAAACATATACCTTGACAACATTATCATACTTCGCGACAGCGATGTTGATCAGAAGACGTCATTTTATGACTCATGCCACCTCACCGTAACGACTTGTTATCATATATATGATACCATGACATGATCACGTGTCACTCCTGACCATGACACGTTACCATGACGATTATTAGTCTTCTATGACATGGTATGGTGACGTGAAAAAATTGAGTTTCGGTAAACTTGAATATACGTCACATAACTTGTTTAAGAGGAAGAAATTATCACCTGACTTATCACGACATATCGTCATCACGCCAATTACCATGATAACGTCATGTCATTATCCAGGTCACCATGACATGTCATCATAACATGATCATGAGATATCAAGTCATGGTCATTTGTCATTCACGACCACTTGACCATTTCAATGATGTTTATTGTAACAAAGTATTACATATCACATGTGAATCATAATCATAACACGTCACCATGATAATGACTTGTTAATGGTGTAGTGTATCACTCATGATCATGATGTCACCATAACAATGACGCGTCATCTACAAATTGTTATAACATAAAGATGTCAAGAATCACTCATGTGCATGATACGTTACCATGACGATGGCTTGTGTCATTGTATACATCCATGATCATGATATGTTATCATAACAATGACCTGTAGTCTGTGACGTTATCATGACATGAAAATATCAAAATCATCACTCGTGAGCGTAACACGTCGCCATGACAACCGCGTGACGCTTCTTTGTAACGATTTTTTATTTCGTGTGCCATAGCCAAGACATGAAAATGTAAAAAACAAAATAATTAGTTTATTTTAATTAAATAATTATGCAATATAAACGACGGTTAAAAAATTTCAATAAGAAGTTCCAGTTCTTCAGTTTAAAATCCCCAGAAAGGATACCTCAACTGAGATGTATCAAGAACAAGACCTTTAGGTTTTAAAACAGCATAAAAGAAATTACCAGCAGTGAGCACGCTACCATTAAAGTTTTTGGCAAAATTTGTCAAAGGAGTAAAATGACGTTGAAGTATTCTGTAATAAACAGAAGAATTTTAACGACAGTGAAGATTGGAATAAAAAATACTCAATTATACTTACGCCCTTGAATTTTCTTTCGAATCTAAATTCAAATGTAATTGTTTGGCTTGTTCAAAAACCGCAAATGCGTAAACTATCTTATGCGTATCTAAAGAAAAAATTAGTAGACATTTAATCGAAAACTACTACGACTACCGGTCATTGAAAACGTCATGATTTACGAATAAATAATTATATATGTACCATTTGGTTGAGGAACATTAACACTCAAAGGTTGTATAATTATTCCAGAATTGAGGTTATTTTTTCGCACATCAACCACCACCCAGTGATGCCACCAGTCTTGAGGAGGTGAAGGAGTATGATCTGTATCATTTTTCAACTCCGAAGCCGTCGTACATGGATATTTATTTTCCTTTTTAAATCGCTCCTGATATTAAAAAAAGGTAGGATTACATAAATATACCTACTTATACATGGTGAATGATGAAATTGCATGATTCATTAAAAATTCTTACCAAGCACAACAACAGTGTAAAAATTCCCAACCTTATAGTCCCACGTTACTTCTGGTAAACCTTGGATTTGATAACTATAATATGGTTGGCCAGGAGTGATAATGAGATTTGGCTCATATATTACCTATTTATAAATGTTTTGATGAAATTTGAAACTTTTAAAATGAAAATAACATATTTACCGTGCAGATTTCATCAGGGTTGTTTGGCAGTAAATGAGGTACAATTAGGTTTTCTTCGAATATTTTCTCTCGTCTCGTACCTTTGTATTTTTCTGACTTGTAAACAAAATAATTTCAGTTTCTTGGTTTTTTTTTCTTTACAAACTTATATTAATACTTACACTAATATTCGAAAAAAATAAAAACAATACTTCAAACCAGAAAATATGATGCACAAAGTTAGATTTGAAATGCATGATTAAAGGATCAACTTTGTAGGTACTTGGACGATAGAATACTACTTTCTTTATTTATTGATAACACGAGGCGAAAGTATTTCATTGCTTAATTTAACATCAAACGTTTCTATAACTTATCAGGTAAACCATCAAATTTAATATTCGGTTGAATTATTTGATGAATTTTTTTTTACAGAGTCTGATACCTAATCGACTTGCATAAAAATTCCCATTAACAATTGTTTGTTCTGTTGAATATTTCCAGACTTTCATCCCTTTAACGACAATTATTACGAGAAAAAAATCGCATAAAATTTATTATTTAGCGATTGATGTCTTACATTATTCGATGTCATTTCTCACAGCTTTTGAAATTGAAAAAAAAAATACGTTCTACAATTATTTACTTTGTTTCATCTATCCGGTGGAATAAGAGCTGAAACAATTTATAAATAATGCATCACATAAGCTGGTATAAATCATATCGATCGAAATTAATAATTACTTGTGGTTGTAGGATCTATAACGAGATAAAGAAAATTCCCAGCATATAAAGTCAAATTTTTGGTTTCTATGAAATGACGCACAGGGGTAAATTCGTGTTCCAAGTGTCTGAAAATGATTAATTATTTCAAATATTTCTATTCTCCGGGTTTAAATAAAATTAAAGAATTTATTTACGGAAAAGTCAGTCGTCGTTTTTGCTTTTCATTTTTAATTTTCAAATTTAAGTTCTTATCATGCTCGAAAACTAAAAACACATAAGCTTGTCGAACTGCAGCAATACAAAAAAATACAAAAAAATTAATATTTCTATCAATACTACAAAACCATAGACATTGAAAAATGATGAAACATTAAAAAGAACCTATATCCGAAGGATTTGAAAAATTTGCAAACGGGTAGAGTACTTTTCCTTCGGATATTTCATTTCCGGGAATATCATAAACGAGCCATTGAATCCATTCGCTTCTGGGAAACCGATTCTGTGGACCGACTACTACTTGATCTGGGTAAATGAAATCCATGCTACTAACCCCTTGAAAAATGCAATCAAGTGATTAAAAATGTCATTAAATTTTAAATCAAAGTTGAAAATTCACCAGCGGCGTATAAAGTATATAATTTATCATCTGATGCATTCCACACGACTTCCGGTTGATGTAGGGTTTGAAATTGTTGGTAATTTTTTCCAATTGTGATTATAACGTGAGGTGGAAAAATTACCTGAACATCACGTGGAATTAAAACGATAACAAAAATGACTCATTTTATTCGAAAATACCATAAAATTGGAAATTTAATTCGCTCACCGTGCAGCAATCTTTAGGGGGGAATGGAATTAATTGTGGTACTAAGCCATGCCATGAAATAATTGTGCTGATGTTTTGCCCTGTCGTTTCAGGTTTCCACTAATTTAAATGTGCATGATTTATATTTTTATCATAAAAATATTCATTCGTAGATGATCACTTATCTTCTAATTAATACTCACGAATGTAACAATAAACAGCGAACAAAACTTGAGCAAATTTTCGAGCATATTATGATTTGAGAGACAATTAAACATATTTAGGTGAACTTCGAAATTATACTAAGGATTGTAAACCAAACAGTTTTTTAATTTTCGCTTATTAAATTGATAAGTTATCAGACGAGAACATTTGCGGTTTTTTGATGGTGAGAAGGGTCAATATTTTTTGAAATAAATCATATCTTATTTGCAAATTCCGATTATAACGAAATTTTTACTGAAGAGTAGCTTTTATTGAAAATGAATTAATAACTGCCATTGAAGTGAAATTATGGCCATCCTCGTTCATAACTTTTATTATTATTAGAACTTACATATTTGATAATTTTAGTTTCTTAAATTCAAGTTCAACACGTGAGTCATCTTTCGAGTTCACGCGTTGATTAGAAGTAACAGTCTGATTACGAATAATAAAGCTTTCTGTTGTTGCCATGGTCAATTATTACGTGACCCTTCAAAATCTGAGGATAGGCAATTTATTTAACATAAATGTTACGAGAATTGCTACTCATTTTACTCGTAGGGTAATACTTGTAAATTTCATCTTTAATTTTTTACTCGAAAACTATCTACTTATTGGATGTGATAATCAAATATAGACATTTTTTTGACTACTTTTTCAAAAACAATTGACGGCAGTAATTTTTAAAAATTTCAGAAGCCAATTTCAGAATGAAAATATAAATATTTGAGAACTGTCGCAGGGATTTTTATTTACCTACTTGACTTCCTGCAAATATTCAATGGAATACTGTTTTCGAGTACCAATTTTGTATATCATCTTTGTCTCTGCTTTGAGGCACTCAACATCATTTGATGACCTCTATAAATTGATAGCTCAACGTCCAACTTGTCTGATTTCACATGAAGTGATCTACTATCAAATAATTTCGTTCAATTTATTTTCCGATTTAGATTATCAAAATCGTTATCTCAGCAGTGGTGTAAGACAATACCCCTATGTCCTGTAAATTGCCTCTGTTATTGGTGTTTTAGAGGAATAGTTGCAATAGTGCTGATTCAGGAGTTTTTTGATTAGGCAGAGAATTTAATTTCTTTCATTTTAAAATATGCGTATGTCGAGTTGCTTATCACAAGTTCCGTTTATGGGAATTCTTTTCGAAGGCACTTCTTGCAAGTACTGAATTTTTTCCTAGTTCATTTATTAATTTATCAAAATAACTTGGATATTAAATTTAAAAAAACCTGGACGGGTGTATCGTTAAGACCAGTTTCACATTGGTGCTCATTTTCCATTTGTCAGGTAACTTACGAGGTAGCGACTGGACGTCGCCCTTCATTGGAATCGCAAACAACTATTGTCAATAAGTTTTTGCTCGCGAACTCGAAATCGAAGCGTGCTACGAAAAAATATGCAATGACTTAACCTGTAGGAAATTGAATTTTTTATCGTTACTGTATTTCCAAAATTTCGATAGAATCAACCGTTGACCAGGTATTAACGATAAACCGTTTCTTAGAGGAGCTAAATATTAAAAATTCAAAAATTCGTAAAAAATCGAAAAATGAAATTCAGCAACTAAAAACATGGCTTTGAGATTTCTTGATGTAAACTTCGATCCCGCCAAGTTTCATCGAATTCTGAGAATGCAACTTGAGAAGGTTCCTTGGTACCTAAGTTATTTATCGTTTTGCAAAGAAATCTTATTAAATTGATGTTGGGAAAATTTCAATAAATAATTTCAAATAAGAGTATTTAAATTTCTTATTTTTGTATTTACATCGAAAGAATATCATAAACGTTAATACTGAAATTAGCCTGCGACGCGTGTTGTCACGCCACGCGTAAAATTATCTCATCGAATCGCAAAAAGATGTCTTTTTATGCGCATCTCAGTATTGAATCGAATTTCAAATGAAATTTCCACGGAAAAGCAGGTATCAAGGAGCTGTACAAATCTTGTGGTATACTCTACCGGCGACATATTTCCTTTGCACGAGTACATGCCCATAAACTCGGGACGAATCGCCACCTTCGTACGATGTTGGCGCGGAGAATGCAATGGAGGTGGTACCATTTTGGAAACTGATGGCTAAATACCTCACTTGTTCGTATTGCTGTTTGTCATACGCTTTGAATTGCATCGCCTGACGTAATAAATTTTCGGCGTTTAATTCATTTGAGACGTCGATAATCATGAGTATTTTTTTACTCTCTGATATCAAAACGATATCTACGATTGGTGATATTGTTGTTCTGGCTTTATATTGCCCTTGTTCACGTTCTTCAGCGTGAGCATCCGGATCGCACGCTCTAGCTACGTAAAATACCAAAGCGTGATAGTAAAAATCATCCAAAACGCCTGTAGGTAAATAATGCTTTACGCTGTACATAATTCGATCGAATCCAATTTTCAAATCCACTGTGATCAAATCTTCGACTATATCGCGTACAAATACATCTTTCATCACATCACCAACTAATGTTCGATCAAGTTTTAGTTTAAAATCATAAAACTCGAAGAGGTATATTGTGATGGAATCGAAGACTTCGCCATTTGGTACACAATACGAATCATCTTCGTCGGTATTACTCAGGAATCCATTTTCGAAAAGGAATGAGAAAAACACCCGGTAGTCGAATGACCTGGGAACGTGACGTTCTCGAATTCCAACCGATAATTGTTCCAGTTCATCTAATGAATAAAACGTTGTGTCGAATTCGATGTTCTTCAATATTACTAATTGTATCACCAACTCGTATATGGCGGTTACGTGCAAGAAATCGACCAAGAAGTTCAATGGGATTATGTCAATCCATGCTTTCTGCGATTTCGGATCTTTGCCATGATACGTTAAATATAAAAGCATCGAATACGGATTATATAATCGAATCGGGGTATTTCGTACGATATAACCGCCACAAAAACTCTCCACGTCTTCCCATTCGGATTGTTTTATATTATGCAGATACAACAAAGGTGTGACTTCATCTTGAGTGAAACCGAAAAAAGGTACGAATTCTACTTCATCTAAGAAATTATGATGATAGACGTTCAACGTTTTGAAATTATGATTCGGCATCATAGAAGACGTCACTCCGGTTAAAAGGGCGTATTTCACTTCGTTGTGTTTCGAACTGCGAAATAATTCGTATAACATTTCGTTAATCAATTTACTAATTTCTTTGACGTCGAAATACACCGATGTATCTTTAATCGAATCGAACACCGAAGCATCGTAGTCGTCAACAATAACGAAGATTTTCTTTTTAAAATATTCGTAAATAATTTGAGCCAATTTGTGTAAACTGTACTTCATATCGACGTAATTTAGATCCTCACGATATACTTTTTCCATAAATTTGATATTTTCTTTCGGCGAAATGCTCCCTCTGTTGTATTCAGGAGAGGTATACTTTTTGAGTAGAAGTTCATACAGCCATCTGTACCGATCAAAACAAGCTTTTATTTTTGATCGAATAGCTTGACAGGATTCTCTGAACGTACGTCCAACAATGCTATTAAAATCAATGTAAATCACAGGGTATTCGGCCATATGCTGAGATATAATTTCGCTTTTCCTCGTTATTTTTAAATTATACGACGTGAATAATTTATAATTCGATGTATCGGTTTTGTTCACAATTACTCCATTTTGATCTACTTCGATTTGAACGAAACGTTCGAACATATCTAAAATGGTAGTTTTGCCGAATTTTCGCGGAGACGTTATTAAATGATAATTACCGTGGAGCTGACTGAAGAACGTTTCGATCATTAAGGTTTTATCAACGAATCCCGAACATTTCATAACTTCCTCGAAATTAGCAGTGTATGTATAAATGTTGGGTTTTTTCGTCGCCAATTTCACGATATTGCTTTGACAAGAGGTTCGAAAAATCGCTATCGAACATAATAAAATCCATAATTTATTCATCGTTGTAATTACTCCAAAAAATGCACGCAAGGTGAAATAATTTTCGGAATTTATATTACATCTTTTTAAGGTTTGAAAAATAGCGACTAAGTGTTACGTCATTGATTCCAGGAGTTTCTTGTGATTTAGGTTAAAATATGAATTATCGGATGAAAAATTTACCGTAAAATTTCAAATATATCAACGGACGAAATCACAATAAAATATTCACAAAATATTGTAACGAAATCGCGAATATTTCTTTTCAACATCGTTACGAATCTATTCAACGGATTAATTTTACCGATAACTATTCGCTATAAATTCCTTCGAAGAGGTAATCTCTATATTAAAAATTCTTCATTCAGTATGTGCAAAGTATTTCATTCGAATATTATCAATGAAAATTACATCAATATTTTTAACATTTTGTATCAGTTCGCTGCACTCGACAAAAGTTTACCATAACTTTTATCCAAATATAATGCTCTTAATGTTCATATTTTAAAATTTTATCGAGGTAGATTATTTTTTCAATTGGTTAATATTTTATGATGGTTCATAATAAACACGATTTTTGTATTTCAAAAAATTCGTTAATTTTCATCTCCATTTTTCTTCAACTTTTTCAACTTTTTTCGCGGATTTGCGGAATGCCCTATGCGTGAACGAATACCTCACGCGTTAACAAATGCTTCGCGCGCTTAGTACTACACATTAGCGCTCCAACAGATCCTTTCCAGTTCTAATACCTATGCCGTCTACTCATGTGATTGATCAATTTCACATGACGTCATCACCCGGTACCCGATGCTGATACATACCTAAAAAATTATATCTTTGGTTAGGTAAAAGACAGAGATAGACATAGACAGAGATAAAGAGAAAGAACGTTTGATGATAAAAAAAAAGATGTATTATTTTTTATTTTATTTTTTTGCATAAATTCAATTCAATATTATTTGTTTGAGTGATTTCATTTGATTTGTATTTGTAGATGATAGATTGTAAATAATTGTCTTACTGAACTTCATAATGAGCAAGGAAGATATTTTATACGAAACTAAAAAAATTCTAGAATGGAAATTAGAGCGAGAGAGTTTGGTAATCGTATAAAATTTCTACTTATTCGATCGAGTATTTAAATACGAAAATACAACTTTTCTGTTTTCAACGTACAGGATAATAAAGATTCAGGATTCCATACTAAATTCCTTCAAAAATTAAACCCTAAAAGATTGTTTCCTTTGAAGGATAATGATATAAGCGAGTTCAAAGAGTACGTTTTCCAAAGTTATTATCATTTCTGATTACAATAATAACTAAACGACTTCTAATTTTAGTTCAAGTGTGCATTGGCAATTTGCGGTATCGGACCCAGATCGAACTTTGTTGGCAATTCTGCAGGATAAATTTTTAGAAATCCGACATAAGCGCGATGAATATGAAACACCTGTCGCTAGAACCATTGGTTGGTTGATTCGTGTAATTAATTTAATAAAGTTCGTAACGTTCGATATTTTCAGTTCCTTTGGACGAGCTACCAAATTGGAGGAAATTGAGTTGGAGCTATGATGGTATTTTACTAGCTTTTTCATCTAGTTGTGGAGAAATAAAATGTTACGATGCTTTGCTCAATCCTATTTGCTCGATACCAAAGGTAAAAATATTGAGATGCATAGAAAAATGAATACTTACGGTATTAATTTATAGGTCGAAGATAGTAATTCAAATTCGTTGATACCCAGAGGTGCTTTAGTATCTTTACTACTCATTGAAAAACGTACCAGAAATACAGACTGGTAATTTGATGACTTCGTCTGTACACAGCAGAGCATATTAGTGTATCGTTTATGAAATTTTTTCTTTTTAAGGCCGTACGAACTATTAGCTTTGGAGTATAATGGAAATTTAAGAAGTTATTTTATATCACCGTCTCAAGGATATAAATCGTATCATTCGTTTTGTTTTTGTGATACGATTCTAACTTCTGCGACTTATGTCGCGTTATTTAATATGTTAGTTGTTGCTTTTCCTGTGTCGAATCTCGCTCAAAAGGTATGTATGTATTTTAATATTTGAATTAAGTATTTCTTTAATGATCGTATTTTTATCGTTAGTCTGAAGATGACACACTTGGTCTTAGTACGTGGCGATTATTGAACGATTATCCGTACTATAGATTGGTTAAACCAAGCATAGAAGATTTACATGTTTCCAAAACACAAACAAGATGGATCTCTTTTTTAACATCTAATAAGAAAAGAGTAAAATTTACAATTTCTTTTTCAATGTTTTACTCCAAAATAAAATTACTTAATTTGTAATTTTGTATACAGACTGTGATAGTTGCCATGTCAGCATCAAGCGGCGCTCAGTTACTTGCTTGCATTCACTCTTGCGGGAGCGTGACAATTTGGAATTTACCGCAAATGACGTATTTGACGTTTTTTTACAATTATATCTCGTTTGTTAAATTTCTAATGCGAATGTGTATTGTAGATTGCATAAAATATGTCATCCTCAAGATTTACCTCGTTATCGTGTAAACGAAGAAGGATATTCAAACGAATGTTCCCCCCTGGATTTAAACTGGTGCGCTAATAAGGTAACGATATGTTCCAGCGTAATTTTCCATTTCTGTTACAAATTAACGACCAATTTACTGTAGAAATTGGCGCTAATCATGCAAAACGGCGCTTTAACTGTGTCAACAACGAACAACTTCGATAATATATTAGGCCAAATAAACGCCAAGTGTCATTCGGTGGATCGTCAACCAGAATTAGTGAATACGCCTGCTAAGTTGGCCAATATCTGTGATATTCGTAGCGGATTTCTCGTGCTGGATTGCAGAATAAAGACTTGCTCCGCTAGAAGAGATTCGGAATTTTCTCAAAATCAATTGGTACGCGTTTGAACGTGTTCACGGTTGCGTGTGTATTAATTATTTATTTCCAGGACGACGAATCCGTTCCTAAAGCTCTTGAAGTTGCTGATCATCATTCATTATGGAGACAAATTTTAAAATTTTTCGTTTACTTTGAATTCTTTCATCAGCAGAAAAAAGTGTATATTGAAAAAACTTATAGCGTAACGTTTCTGAAACAAATCACACCGGAGGAGTTGTACTCGAAAAAGGTAAAGTTTGATACGCTGTTAGAATATCGTTTTAATTTATTTCGAAACTCGCAGATCAACGCTGGAGAATATGCAGAGGCTCTGGAATTCGCGAGATTATTCGAATTAGATGAAAATCGAGTCTATAAAAAGCAATGGGAACGAAATCCCGCTACAACGGAATCGATTGAGAAGTATTTGGTATGTTATTTCTCTATAACTCGTATTTGTTACCATATTAATATCAATTAATATTAGTAAACTCGTCAATGCGCGCAAACGCGCATTCAAATTCGAGTTATACTTCACGTATTTGAGGTGTCATGTTTTTAAGTGATGCGTATTTCCATAATGTCATGTCACGTTGTCACGTTTTGATTCGAGTCATGTCTCACGTATGTGAAGTGTCATGTAATTTCTTTATGTAAAGGTTATGTCATATTGAGCACTTGCGTCACAATTTCTTCACGTCATGCGGCGTCATGTCACGTTTATGCCTCACGTCACGTTCTATTGATATGTTTTTAAATCGCATTTTTTGTTTCCTGTCATGTGTGGAGTCACGTCACGTTTTTCGTCGTGTTTTCAAGCGTCATGTTTTAATTGACGTCACGCCAACCATTATCATTACCAAACAGTGGTCAATAAAATACAAAAACCCAAAACCGTGAACAATCAGTTAGGTAATAAAATACGAAAAAGGTCGACCCACCATTTTTGCTGATTCCTGATTGGTCGAAATTTCGAACGCTTTTTTCTCAACTTTCCGTTGAGCTTTTTGAATTTTTTGATGAAACCTGCACATCTACGCGTCAAAAACTGTCTTATGGCTGTTCAATTCAAGCTTTTTTCTACGTTAAACAGTTCTCTAGAACTAACGATTTCAAAAAAACTAACATAATTTTAGTATATAGAAGATTCTTATTTTTTTTTATTATATGCGCAGGCCAAAGTGTCGAATAAATGGTGGATTATGAACGAATGCTGTCAACGAATCCCTGATAATTTATCAGCTGCTAGAACTTTATTAAAATATGGTTTACAGTTGACCGATTTCGATGTATTTGTTGATTATCACGACGTCGCTGGTAATAAACGAAGCATATTTTGGAATTATTTTTTTATATTATTATTCTGGCGTATTTTCAGAACCGGATGAAAACGACGTGCATATAAATTTCGACGAAGTGAAAACTTACGCTATTAATCTCGATCACGACGATAACTTCAGTCCTAGTCAGTTGCTGTTATTCCAGATACGAAAATATTTATTATTTTGTTTGGATATATTGATCGTTTATGAAGTAATATAGGAAAAAATCAATAGACAGTTTCATATTATTGATTGGGATTCATTTTACAGAAAATTATCGAATTAAATCCAACCACGTCGTATTCCGAAGACATGTATAGAAAATTTCGCGCAAATTCTGTATTACAATTGGCTTTATATTATTCTCGGGATTGTAAAGTCGAAGCTGTCGAAGTCTTATTAACATATTATGGAAACGAACTGTTGCCTTTTTGGTTGAAAATTCTCGACGATATTCCCGAATGTATTTCTCCTTCTTCTTTCAAGTACTTGCATATTATATTCATACTCGTAGTAGGTGTTTTTATTACTTATCGCTTTAAATATTTATATAATTATTTAGGCAATTACTTCCGAAAATAAACGAATATCAGAAATTGGAAACATGGAAGTGTAAACGTATTCGCGAAGCTGATTGGTCGGAATCCGGTAACTTCAAGTATGTTCTGATTATTTTCCGTACAAGCTTCAAAACGAAGAACAAACTAATTATATATTTCGTATAGGAGTTTAGTTCTATCAAAACCTAACAAACAAGTTGATACGGATTTGTCGTATCCATTTACGTATGAAGTAGTAGCTTCATGGTACGAGAATAAAATCAGGAAGGTAGTCGAGCAAAGCGGTCTCGTTGATAATGCGTTGGAGTTATTGAATTTAGCACGTCTGAATGGTATCAAAGTAAGTGTTATTACTTTTCTTTTTCAAATTTGGAAAAAAAGTAATATAATCTTGTTTGCAGAGTTTGGATTATTTACAACATAATCTCTTGGTGCTGGATACTGTTATGTACGAATTAGTGATCGAAAAAGAAGTGACGTTGGTTCAAATTGAAACATATTCGGAGATAGATAAATTGATTTTGCTCATGTCCAAAGTAATTAGTCTAAAGTAATCAACCTGAAATTTATGATTAAAATTGACATTTTGTTGTAGTCAAATTGCGAAGAGACGTTTCTAGAAGATCTTTCAAATATTTTGTTACCATTTTTAAATCGGTGCGAATCATTGTACCCGAATTCTCGCGATACCATTTTAGACGAGTATTTTCAACGTTTGAGCGAAAACGATCTAAGTTTACCGTTAATTGTGAGTATTAATATATGAATCTTTTAGAACTTAATTATTGATCTTCGCTGTGTAGTTTTTTAGTTATTTGGCTGAAAATGACGAAGTCGATATAATGTTCAGTGATAAAAGAAAACTGGAAATAGCTTTATTAAGCGTTTATTCGTGCAAACGCGTTGATCAGATTAATTTAGCTGATAGAATTGTTAGAAGTTTACCTCACGTTGGCGTTAGCGATAATAAGTAAAAAAGAGTTCAATGGAATATCTCTTCGTATAATATAATTAATTTTATTTTTTCGTAAATTACAGTAATATTGATTACGAAGAATTATTCGTATTAAATTCAAGAGTAAACGAATTACAATACGAATTAGAAATTTTACAAAAATTGAATAGCTACGGTATTGAGAAAGATGTACAGACGCTGCATCAAAACAAAAACAACATGGAATTTCAGAAAAACACATTAAGCGATATGGTGACATCAAAGCTGAATAGGTAAACATAGAAATTCGGCCTTTAAAGTATTCGCATAAAAATGAAATGCTTTTTTCCAGAACAAGTAGTCGTGGTATTCAGAAAAAAGATATGTACGATTTATTAGACGATATGGAATACGTTCAGCAATTCTTTGTATCGTTGCCCGATCAAGCTTATCTCAGGGTATTAAATTTTATTAAGATTATTAATTGGAAACGATTCGTGATGTATTATTTTATTTAGATATTCGCTTATACGATGTTGACGGCTAGTCGAAATGATTGCATAGAGGATTACGCTCCTTTGGTGTTAACGTGTTCGATATCGTATCGATTTAAAGTTCCTGGGCATAGAATCGCGTACGAAGAAAGTGTTGGCATTATTGTAGAAGCGGCTCAGTATTATTATAATATCGCTTCGTCTTACGATGATATTTGTATCGATTTCGCCAAGTTAGTTTTCGTATTACGTGATATTGATTTTTTTTCCCTTCAAATTAATCAAAAATATGGTATTTTTAGATCTTGCCTATCGTTAGTTGACTTTCATCCTGAAATCGAAAGAGAAAAGAAATTGATTAATGCGTTACAAGAATTGAATAATTTCGGAGTTTATTTACCTCCGTTGAAAAGTACGTTGGAGTTGTGATGTTCAATTGTCTCATGAGTTGTGCTCCTTTTATTAACATAAGGTGTTTTTATGCAGTTCGAATGAGCGTTGATAAGATAAGAATCATTGAGAAAGTTCTAAATTACAAGCCAACGGCGTATAAAAAAATCGACAAGCTTATTTCACTCGCTAATAATTTAGATGTGGATCAGAACCACGAAAAATCGTTAGAATACGAAGTACTGAGTTGTGCGATCGATGGAGCATTTCAAGTAAGAAATTTCCGAAATGATGATGAATACTGGTTATATAAGTTTCTCTTTTCAGTTGAAAGATTTTCTTTGGTGTTCGAAAATTGTAAGTCGTCTTATAGAAAGTAATTATCCTTGTTGGGAGGTTTGCAAGAAATTATGTGAAAGCGAAGATTACGATGATTTGGAGACGAAACAGAATTTGATTAAAATAGCCATCATGCAATGTAGCGATAAGGAATTGAGTATTTTGGTTGAATTGAGGTACGTATCTGATGTAATTGATTCACGATTTCCAGTGGTGAATGTTAAATGACAAATTCTAAACTTGAATTTCATCGAACACCCTGGAATGTCGTTTTGGTTAGCTACGTCTCGATAAATTCGACTTCGAATAGAGTTTGATTTTTTTTCTCATGTTTAGGAACGAAATCGAGCGTAAAATATTACGTAACAAGTTACAAAGTAGTTTTCAACAATTACAAGGTGATAAAACCGAAGATAATCAGCAAGAAAGTGAAGAACGAGCTAAAAATGATATCACCGAAAACACCATCGATAATTTGCATAATCTCATCTCTATTTCATCTTTGACCAATATTTTACAAACGTCGTCAGCTAATGTGCTAAATGTGGATTTTTGGAAGAACACATTTAGGTTTAGGTACTCGGATTTTCGTTTAGTCTCGAAAAAACTCTTCGAGGTGTTTACGCTTCTTATCATTTTAGACCTGATTGCGAACGAGATGATGCGGAACCAAAACGTAGCACGAATTTTAATCAATTAAGTTATCCCGATTTTTATAAAAGTTTACACGAACATACTGGTTGCGCGTGTTCACCTGGTCATACTACAATCGACAATGAGAAACATATTTTGCAATTGCTGCTTCATTATAATTTATTAACGAATAAGAATCACGATGATAATGATTTATCAACTGTTAATATCAACGATGGTAGGTAATCTAATTACATGCGACTACGAATGGTCGAATTAATTCGTCGTTTTACAGTGATAGCTCAATTAGCGGTGACTTTGTATCCGAACGATTGCGTGTCTTCATTATGTCTTATGTTATTGTTGAATGATGAAACGTACAGTGAAAAAGTACTCGATTCTTTTCCACCTACTGATTCAGTTGAAAAATTCGCTTTGTATTATTACTGCCTGAAGGTAGCCTCGACATGTGGTGAACAGTTGGAAAATGTCAACCTTACCGAATCACCTTCGATGGTATTTACATAGAAGATACATTTTCTGAGAATTCGAGCGTTGACTAATTCAACTCGTTTTTCAGCTGATTTCCAAAGTTTTATCGTTAAAAGAATGTAATTCGAAATTAATGAAATTAGTGAAGAAATATTACGCTAATTTGGAAAAAAGACGCGGTATATCGAAACTACGCGATTTAGGATGTGGAATAGATTCGGTTAGATTTTTCAACGACGATGAATACAGAATAGATTCTATTCTTGGCGTCGCGATGTAAGTTCAAAGCTCGATTAAATTTACCGTTTGTTTGATTCGATATGTTTTTACGTAGGTACGAAGAAAAAGACAAGTTGGATTTGGCTCTTTCATTAGGTGACGAATATGGTGTTAGCAACGAAGACGTCGTTTTGAGTCATATCACGTCGTTGTTTTTATCGCGTAATATCTCTTTACTTACTGAACGTTTGAAGGAACCTAAAGTATTAGAGATATTGAAAAAGAAGTCGTCTTATGTTGCTAAGAGGTGATTACATCGATGAACTTCGCGTTATTTGCCAAGAAATTAAATCACTCGTATTTTGTGTATTTCAACAGAATCGTGTCGGATATATACGAAGGAATTTACGGATGCGATTACCAAGTTCTTTTGTTATACTACGCTTTACTCAATCAAGTCGCCGAGAATGAGATTATCCATCATCTTAAAGCAAAAGATCACATGAAGGTGTTACGAAAGCTGAAATCTTTCTCGAAAAGTAATGTATTTTTGATTTTTCAACTTGGTGAATTTCTAATTCATCATTTCAATTTATGTAGCTATCGATTATAAACTACTGATGTCCGAACCTCCTAAACTCGTCGAAGCACTGATGCCAGCGTTGTTTAATAATGAAACTAGTCAAGTAGCTAATCTATTGTTTTCTTTACCTAATGAGATAAAGAAACGCGTAGATTTTGCAAACGTCCTGGAACAAATTTCAGAGAAGATTTTTTTCAACGGGGTAAGCAATTGGAAATTACGAGTATTTGTGAGTTTTCACTGTGAGTATTTTTATAGCCGGCTGATTTAACATACGTGCAAAGATTTGGATTGTGTCATCCATTTTTGGAGAAAATATCCGAAGATAGGATAAACAACGTGATGCAGAAGTTCTTCTTTTCGAAGCGTAGCTGCGAAGTTATCGAGACAGATGAAAGGAAAAAATTGCTGAATATAGCGATTAATTTTTTTTCCGCTAAATTAGAATCGTAAGTGTATCTATGGAGAATTCAGAACGACTGATGTGGAATTAAGGAATTTATTTTTCTTTGAAGGTTTAGCACCGTCGTCGAATACTTGAAGAATTATTCCAAGCAGTATAAAAAAATCGACGAATTGAACGAATTATGCAGAGCGGTTGATATAAACGAAACGTATTTGAAGTGAGTTTCAGTATTAGATCGTAATTCGATTATCGAATAATTTTCATTTTTTCGGTAGAGATTTACAAACCGCTTTTATCGAAAATGACGATGTGAAGCGAATTATTTTGAAAATGGTGTTGGATATGTCTATATCGGTCGATGTGATTAAAGTTATTTTGGAATTCGCCCGAATGGATTCGTTAACAGATATTATAACGGAATTGTTGAACAACGAATTGAACAAGTAAATTGGTTTTCATTTTTTTTTTTTTAAACTGAAGGTGAAAAAGATTAATCAAGAAGTGGATATGTTACAGGAATACTGTAGAATCGTTGGTTCACCGAATTGAAAATTGTTTGGAAGATAACGAATACGAGAAATGCTGGAGTGCTCCTCTTAAGTGGTTCCTGAATGACGAAAAGATCTCAGATATTGTTAGAAACAAAATTAAAAATATTTTATCAGTAAGTTCCGATTTGGTATTACTGCGGACAAAAATACCGATTTGCTACATTGTCAGATTTATATTTTCGATAATTGTTATAGATTTTAGATCAATCAGAAGATGAAATTTACAAAACCATAGAATTACTTCACGAGACTAGACTCATATTACGAGAATGGGATTCTGTCCATTCGCTTATAACGCTTTTCGACATCTCTACCGAAAGTGCTAGATTGAAGTTAATTTGCGAATTATTTAAAAAAGCGAATTCATTCGTGGAAATTAAAAATTTACATAAATTGTTGCTATTTTGGCCAGCATTTCATGATACTAATGATTTGTAAGTGGAAAAAAAATAATTAAAAAGATATTTTTATTTTAACACGCGTGACGTTTTTCGTAGGAAAAATGACCCATGGATGCTTTTGTTAGAAAAGATACTACAACTTGATGAAATTAACGATACTAAAGAAATGAAAATAATGGAGAAAATTATTAATAAAAGGAAACCGACGAAAGAGGTTTGAAATTTCGTTATTTAATAATGTTTTTTATTTATTTTAATATTCTCTCATTCGCTATTTTAGGCAATGAGATCGTTTTTTGAGCGTATCACTGGTTTACCTCATAATGATGTGTTATTAGTATGGTTTTGTATTTTAACCAAAGATGATTTACTCATTCAATCGGTGAATGGATACGTAATGGAGTTAAGAGAGGTACTTCTCTTATAATATGAAATGTGAAATTTGCATAGTGAAATTTATAATAAATACCATTTTTGTTTTAGACTGGAAGAATGCCGAAAATAATTGAAACCTATTTGAGACAACTACAACTTTAGTTAAGATCGATTCAACGTGATGAGAGCTTTGTGTACTAAATTACTTGTGTGAGGGTTGTGAGTTTGAAATTTACCATTTTTTTTCCTATTGTAATTGATATGTCACAAATGTGAAATTTCCAGTGTACTTTGTGTTGTTTTTGAAACGCTTTGAGATTTTTATACTTGAATTGTTGTCTTTTTACTTTTTTTAATCGATTTGTTAACCTTTTTTTTATTTTAAAAAGTATTATTTTATCGGAGAAGAAAAAGTGATCGGAAATATATGTTCAAAGGTGGTTTATTTAATAAAAATATGAAAGGTACATTACAGAATATGCAACGAAAAACTTGACCAATGAAACAACGAAGTCTTAAATGAGATCATTTTAGTTTAAATGTAATTCGAGGATTTTTTCGTTTCGAGTTGTCTAGAAATTCTCAATGTAAACAAGTATCCTATAAATGAAAATGGAATCACAATAAACATGAAGGAAATCCCTTCGAATATGAATTTCGGCGCGAATACCGCCCACATCATCAAATGACGTCGATGAATGTACGTGGCCAACATGACGAAAAATATCTGAAATGGATTTGCAATTTAAATACGCGCTTTTAACGCTGCATTTCACGAGTAAAAACTACTTACACGAATCGAAAGTAGGGTTAAATACTTCATAATTAAAGTAAATGCGTTTTCTTGGAATGCAAACAATTTGAAAACACGTTTATCAGATTCGTTATCACGTTTCGAACGGGAAGAAATTAAAAGTAACTGAAAAAACAACATGTTAGATGAAGAGTACACGGTGACTTGGAAAAATTACGATTTACCATTAAAAATAAACTATGTATAGCTTGCGATATAAACGTATGCAATCCGACTAGAATTCCTGGTAATAAGGTATTACTTCCGATTTCTTTTTGAATGAGAAACGCTGCGTTCCACTGGATTCCAGAAAACGACATGTTATGCCCGGTCGTATGAAACCAATAAACGGATGATAAACTCCAAAGCATTACGTTACTCCATGGAACATCCAGGTCGTATTCTGTTGTAATAATTTTCAGTTATGACTTAGAAAAATGGAAGGAAATTAATAACTTACTGGAATTTTTCCGGTATTCGTGTACGTTTGTGAAGGACGCTAAGTACCATATTGAAATCATTATAAGTACCGCAGGAACGGCGTATAATTGACCCAATATAATAACACAAAGGAAACTTAATATTATGTGAACATTTGTAAAACAAATATCGAAAATTTTATAAGGTGAATGACTAGAGACATGTTCCACCGGAATAATGAAACCATTAAGTAGAGGGTTGTAGAAAGTAACGCATAATACAATTGATAAGAAAATCAATAAAAATCCCGGAATATTTTTCACATAAACGAATTCCGTTTCTACGTTAATCACAAGAAATTCGCAAATCCAATAAAACGATATAAAAGTGCAAATAATTCCAAGAATCCAGCAATTTTGAGCTTTTTGAAAATAGCTTTTATAGAATTTATAAAAATAAATACATAAAAATACGGCAAGAAGGCATGATAATAAAGTGACTTTTGGTGGTTCAGCGATTCGACACTGGTAGTCTTCTTCACCGCGACATTTCGCGTAGCTCAATACAATTCTATAGATAATACTTAAACAAGTTGCACTGGAAACGAGGTTTGAAGTGAAAAATTTTCGTGCATTGGATATTCCAGAAAGATTAGATATTGTTAGAAACCAAAGTAAAGTTAAAAATAAATACATTATTATTTTTGGTTCTTCTAAAACAAAACTATTCGAAAATGGTATGGCTAAACATATGAAATAAATTAATGATGCACATAAATTGATCACTTTCAAACGATAGTTTGATAACATACGTCTAATAGTCTTCTTAAGTTTTATACACAGCCAAATCATAGTACTTATGAAAAATAATTCGGTGAAAGTACCCAAAGTAATGATTAAATTGGAAGAAAAATACTCCGCCCATAAAATTCCATTCGTTAAAACAAACGCAAAAATAATAAAAAAAGTTATTAAAAAACGGTAATTGATTAATACTGTGACGTTTCTTTTTATTTTACTGATGATAAATACGAAAATTGAAATCATCAGCGTACTTATAAGGCCACAAAAAATGGAAGTTTCATTGAACCTGACCCAAACTTGTTGACAAATATCTAACACATTTTTCATATAAATTTGATGTTTTTCTAACAAAGAAGGGATATCTTCATTATCCCATACTTTTTTCAAATTGATATAATATTTCAAAATTGACTCCAACTGTTGTGAAGTAAACTGTGAATTGTGTTGTGAATATTTTCTAATATAAGTTGTAATTTGTTCGATATTTTTCCACAATAAAATAGACACATCAGTAACTGAGTTTACCAAAATTATAGGAACACATTCTAAAACTATTGAACCGACGTTAGAAAGTGGTATGGGCAATCCTAATATAGAAGACAGAGTTGGTACGATATTCACTTGGTGGAATTTTTCAACGGTATAATTTGATATTTGGAATAAAGGATGAATAGGAGAATATACAAAAATTGCAGATGATACTTCGTTTTCTGTGTCTCCTCCGTGATCTCCTATAAAAAAACATTTATCAGTTGTTAAATCGTATCATTTGAATAATCTATTTTTTACCAGTTGATGTCATTCCGTGATCTCCAATTACAAATAAAAGAGTATTTTCTTCTGTCTGTATTTCTTCCAAAAGATTCCTATAAAACGAAAATATTTGAAGTAGAACTCAAAATACTGTATAAATTGAAGAACAAAATACGTACTTTAAAACTTCATTCATCTCGTTTAGCTTTCGAGCCATCTCTGAATGAATTGGACCATAGTAATGCCCGCAGTGATCTACTCCCAAAAAATGTCCAATGAGTAAATCCCAATCGTTGTTTTTCAATTCCGGAAATAAATTCTGTTTCACGCCTTCATCAACGCTGTCCAGATCCCAAACGTTGAAAGAATCAAAAGGATAACTTCGAATAAATCTATCAGGATATAAGTTTGTCCACGTATCGTCACCCATGAAAACGACTTTTTTACTCTCTCGATTCAATATATCAATCAAATTATCCTCTTGAATTTCACTAGACGCGAAATTAGAACCAAGATCAATGAACGTTGATAGGCAACCAGTAGTTAGAGCTTTAATTCGTTGCATAGTAGTTGTAGGCGGATCGGCGATGAATTTGAAAAGCTTTGAATTTTTTGGCTTCGTTCGCAAAATATTATGAATGGCTGGTAACTTATTCTGATACGGTAGTTCTTCATTTTTTGAAATGTTAATATGCGCCACAAAATCGTAACGTAATGCGTCTATTATGATCAAAATCACTCTGAAGCTGGTGGAGGAGCAGTGCTGTTCATGGATATTTTCTGGTTGAATGTAACTCTGAGAAGTATTGTTGCGGCAAACCGATCTGTAAGGAAGTTCTTCTCTATGTAATAATAATCCATCAGTGAAGAAGAAAATTGCTATGATGAATGAAAAGCATATCCACGTTAGTAAGAAAGTATATTTCCAATGTTCGTGTACTTTCATTTTATCTTGAGATTTTCACGTACGGCGTTCTCCGAAAATTGATAAGCCATCCACAAAAAGTGATACATTAACTTTTGAAGAAAAACTTCTCGATACGACGATGAAATTCATACTGGAAAAGTTTTGTATTTTTAGAACCGAAAATACATCATTACGAAAGTTTTTTTGGGCATTTATTACCTCAGAACTCGGCTTCAGCTCTTGTATACTTGAATATTTCTGATAAAAAGGTTGGGAATTCAAAAATATTACATTACCAAGGCGAGTGACGCAAACGCGACTCAATATCAAACACCTGCTAAGTGCTAACTGACCATATGATTTGATTCACAACAACGTACAACGTCTCTAGCAATCAAGTAAATTTTGAATTTCTGATGAATTTCTGTCATCTTTCCAGTTCTCGAGATGTCGAGAAAACTGACCGGAAGTCCGTGAGGCGGAAAATAATGCCGGAAATCGAAAATTGATAAAAATAATCAACAACGTTCATTTGTCAAATAACTAGATGACGTCATGAGAAACTATTCATTCAATTTTTTCTGGTAATTGCAAGTAATTTTACTGAATTTACTTATCCTTGATTTTCTTTCGCAACGTAAAACGTAAATAAAGGGGAGGAGTCATTGATCTTGGAGGAGTCCTCTGTCTTGTGGTGTGTCGTAATTGTAACTAAAAGTAAAGGTGTGCACACTTTTTTGAAAAAAATAATCAACCCAATTGCGTTGTAGCAATTTGAAGATAACAGTGTAATATTCAAGAATATTGTGGCGTTAATGTATGAGATATCTTACCCTTATCTCTATGTAGGCGTTAAATTAGACATTATTTGACATCTTATTTAAAATCAAGTTAAATTTACTTTGAATTATCTTAGTAGTCTTTTTTTTAATTTGATCCATTCATGGATAGTTTCGCGGAAATTTACGGTGAGTAACTATTTTTAAAATAATCAATTCGTTTTATAATACATTTCATGTTTACAGCCGGTATCTATAAACCAATACGAAATGAAAACGTCGAGAAATTGGTCAGAATTTTGAGTACTAGGTCAGACGAAGCAGATCTCAGTAAATGCTTGCAATCGAAAGGTTGGGATCACGATTGCAGCGAAGTATATCCAAATTTATTCGTTTCAGATGCGTATGTCCTTATCGTCCTTCGTTTTAGCTGTCCAATTGTCCTATCTTCAATTTAAATTGACTTTTATTCAGGAATGCAGCCAAAGATAAACTTTACTTGAAAACTGTCGGTATAACTCATGTTTTAAATGCCGCTGAAGGTGATAAATTCGGAATGGTCAATACCAACGCTGATTATTACAGAGATACAAGTATCAAATACCTTGGCTTGCAGTTTAAAGATTTACCCATTGTATCAATTCTCGAACATGTGTATCCAGCTGCAGACTTCATTGCAGAAGGACTTGATTCAGGAGGTGAATATTTTTGATGTATTCACTTATGGTGTAGAAAGTGAATTCAACTGATTTGTTTTCAGGTAAAGTATTGGTACATTGTGTGATGGGAATATCCAGATCCAGTACTTGTGCTATCGCATATTTGATGATTAAAAAAAACATGCCAGTGCAAGATGCTCTTCAACTGGTTAAAAATCGTCGTGATATTCGACCTAATAATGGATTCCTTGTGCAGCTTGTAGGATTAGATAGAAGATTACGACAGAAATCGTAGTGTGCTTAATATCTATTATCTAAACGCGTTATAAATTTTTTGTTTATCTCTGAAATTTTGATATCAATTTTTTTTTAGTACTCTTATGATCGAAAAGTGTCCTCAAATTTCCATAATTTTATGATGCGTTTGTTACATTTGATGTACATATGTTGACGTGTTTTTTAGTCTATCTATAAGAGATCTAGGTATAATATAGAGCACGTATTGAATTTTTAAAAGCTTTACTGAATGCGTTTTTAGAATAATGTTGATATATTTTGTATCCCGTGTGAATCATAATTTTCATTATTTTTACTATATCTAAAATACCATATTGGTACACAATTCTATTTCGCTTCTAAATTAATCGTTTTCTTCACTTGAAAAACATGAACGAATCGATTTAACGAGTAGCGGGTTATTAATTTTTGTATGCATTTTTGAGTTTGTTGTTTTTAAGCATTTTGTAGTAGGTAAATTTTGCTGTGATAAATCACTTAATCATTCTTATGTTACCACTAGTCTTCACATGTTATTAATGAAATTATTCAACTTCCAAAATTCCACGAGACCAAAAAAATCATATCACTTTTACGATATTGAGATACTCGTAATTTTCCTTTTACGATGATAATTAAAGAGGCCGGAATTCGAGTAACGAAACCGGTAATGTATGTATTATGAAAATACACAATATCTTATTTATTACGTATTTAATTTATTTATAAACATTGACGGTTTACACTGAAAATCTTTTTATTTGGAAAGTAATTATGGAATATTGAATTTTACTTCAGTCGTTTGTGAAGAAACATCACATATCATTTCCGATTATTCATGGTTTTTTAGAATAAAGACGAACTCATGAGGAATATTTAGACTTTTCTTTTGTACATACTATAAATGTATAATGTTTTTTAAGTCTTATGTTGCTTGTTTTTCCATTTAAATAAATTATGAAATAATAAAAAGTTTTGAAATTGTTTATTATTGTTGAAAAATCAAAATTTTCTTCGTTTTCGAATTTTTTCGCGTCCCTCTTTCCCCTCTTGTTACTACCTACTTCCGTATGATGGAATGATAAGATAGGTAATGTTGTAAACAAAAGCCATAATTTTTCTTGAAAAAATTTGGAGAAATTTTCGGAAATTTCTGCGCATTGAAGATCAAATAGCTATTTCTAATTCATAATCTTTTTAATTTCTTTTACTTGAGAATTTGATTAGTTATTGCTTCATTTCCATGGAACAAGCGGAATTTAGTTTAGATCACACTTCAGGTAGTGAAAATGAATTGGAAAATGATACTAACTCTCCAAATGAATACGTAGATAATGAAGTACGTAACTTATTTAGACATAAAACGAAACATGTTGATATCCTGCATAATTTTATGTTGCGCTAGATTATTTTGTGCGTTATTTGGAAAGGCGGTAAGTTAGGAGCAGCGGTGTATTACATGGAAACAGCAGAAGTGAGTAAATCACTTGAATGAGTTTTCTGGAAATTTTTAATAATTACATTACTTTTCGAACAGGTACATATTTTGCAAGACGCTGTTGACGTAAGACCAGATTTCCAAATATGTAAACAAATATTTCATGAAATTCACCCCACGTGAGTTGAAATGCGAAATAATACTCAATAAACCATTTACTTAATAATGCACATGATTATTCCAAACACAGGGCTATTTTGACGTGTTCTACGTGTTCTCCGTTATTCTTAGAATGTCTAAAACAGCTTGTATCTGCAGCAGACGCAGAAGCTAAGGAGAGGGAACCTGAGAAGCAAAACATCAAATTGAATTTTTATTCAAGTTCTAGCTTTAGTGAGTTCTTTAAATCAAGGAAGTTTTCAGGAATGAAATAAACGTTTTAAAAATTTTATTCCAGATTACGAATCATGCAAAAAACGAGTACTCGATATGAAAATAGTAAATTCCCCCGTGGAACTTTTACTGGAAAACAAAGATAATTTTTTACATTCGCTGCTAAATTTTGATTATAAAATGATGATCTCAGCGTTAGGAGCATTGCTATATTTTTTAGATAAATTCATTTCTAAAATAGCGTTGCAGATGCCGTCGAAGAATATATTGTCAATTAAAACAATCAATTTGTAAGTAAATTTCATTCGAAAAAGATATACGAATTAAATTTTTTAAAATAACGTTTCATTCCATTTCAGAGAGAATTTAGTATGGATTGATCAAGAATCATACAATGCCTTGGAAATATTTTCTTCGAAGATTAATTGTAACGCTGGTTCGAATAAATGGACATCGGATTTTGAAATGAAAGAAGGTTTTAGTATTCACGGTTTGTTTAATCGTTGTAGCTCGAAAATAGGAACACAATACATGAGGTAATAGCGATAAATTCGTTGAAAATATGCGCCTGAAGAGTCATAAAATCGAATGATTTCAGAATACTGTTGAGTCATCCGTCGAAAGATTTAGATGAATTACGTAAACGACACGAAGTTATCGATTTCTTCATGAAAACCGAAAATGACATCATGTTAAAAAATATACGCGATTCGTTAAAAAACGTGTGTAATATATCAGTAAGTAATATAATGCATAGTTCATACATCAGATAGAATATAAACGACTCTTAAGAGATGGTTAATTGAAGTAGTTATTTTCAGAACATTATAACACAAATTTTAGGTACTCAGGCGAGCCCTTCGCAGTGGAAGACTTTTCACAAAGTAAACAGAAATCAGAGCGGATGATTATTTATCAGAACTAAATCATTTAATTTTAAACTCTTTCAGACTGTTTATCATGCGTTAGTCATCGGAGAAATTTCTTTCAATTACAAAGAGAAAGCCAAATTATTTAAAGAAGTAGGTTTCTTAGAAAATCTTATAAACGTAACATGGAATTAATTTTCTATTCCATTTACTCAATTTCAGCTGAGCGATTGCTTGAATGATAATTTATACGTGATTATTAACGTGATTAATAATTTATTGGATACCACGGCATCGCAGCAACATGGACGCTTCGTTATTAAAGAAGGAGCTATTCCTGAGTTAGATGAAGGTACAAAGAGTTGAAAACCAACTTATTGAAACGATATTGAGCTGTAATATTTCCAACATAGTTAAAGAAAAACAGAAAAAATTACCGCTTATTATGGAAGAAATAGCAATAAGAGAGTTACAACGATTGCCACAAGAAATACCTAGCTGTACTATTGTTTATTTACCAGAAATAGGTTATTTATTAGCTGTTCCTGCGTGGAAAGAAAATTTAACCACTGCTGATTTACAATTACCAAATGTTTCTTTCAAGGTGATTTATACCTAAATTAGGTGTTGGGTTATTTTTATTTAGTAATTCAATCTATATTTTGTAGTTCATGTTGAATAACATTGCTCACTATAAAACCGCTTATTGTGAAGGTACGTTAAATTGTCGACGTTAGTTGATGACTGGACAAAATATACGTGAAAATTATTTATAGAAATGGATGAAGTCCTGGGAGACAGTCATTTGATAGTTATGAAACACGAGACCGAAATCATGTATCAAATCGTGAATTTCGTTAGCAATAATTTACCGCTGCTGAATAATATGTTGGATAAAGTCAAACTTTTGGATTGGTGAGGTTTTTCGAAATTTTCAAATTTGATGTCCTTGAATTTTATTTATCATCGTTATTTCATAGTTTAATTGCGTTTAGCGATGTCGCTAAAGAGTTGGATCTTGTGAAGCCAGAAATGGTTTCTGAGAATGTTATTAACATCGAAAAAGGTAGACATCTTTTGCAGCAATTATGCGTCAATACTTTTGTTCCGAATGATTTTTATTCGTCGACTTCTTCCAATCTGGTGAAAATTTTCACCGGACCAAATGCTTCCGGAAAAAGTGTTTACTTGAAACAGGTTGTTAGAAAATTTCAAATTTTAAAGGAATTTAGCATGTTAATTTAGTGTTATTTTGTTAGGTGGCCTTAATTGTATATTTGGCGCATATCGGTAGCTTTGTACCTGCAGAAAAAGCTGAAATCGGAGTAATGGACTATATACATACGAGAATTCAAACCACGGAGTCAATCTCAAATCAGCTTTCGTCGTTTTTGTTGGATTTAAGACAAGTAAATTTTTCATTATATAGCATAACGTGGTCGAAGTTGATTTTCTGCCATTATTTCTAGCAATTGAAAATTAATATTCCCATTAATTTGTTTCAATAGATGTATTCGTGTTTGTATAATTCTACTCCTCGTACTTTGATCGCAATCGATGAATTTGGAAAAGGAACCGCCGACTTGGACGGACTTTCTTTACTCTCAGCCTGTGTTCAAAATTTCCTAGAAAGAGGGGAAAACTGTCCCCATATATTAGTATCAACTCATTTCCATACGTTGCTAACTCTTATACCTCAGTCACCTTTAGTCACATTACAAGTATAAAATGATCTCAAACTGTGTGCACGTTAAATTGGAAATCAATTATGAAATATCATTATTTTAGACGTTAGATTTTCTAATGGAAGATGAAGAAATCACATATTTATATAAAGTGAAAGAAGGCTCGGTATCGCAAAGTTTTGCTCTGAACGCTGCATTCAATATGGGATTTTCGAAAGATTTAGTTTATCGCGCTAAAGAGGTAAACTAAAGTACTTCAAAATCGAATTATAGGTAATTTAACGATCATTCATAGATTTTAGATCAAATGCGTAATGGAGGAAATCCAAAGGCGGATTATCGAAATCCGAGATATTTACTAACAGCAAGGTACGAATTCGTGTACGATTTTTTTCATTTAATTTTGCGTTAATTTTAAAATTCAATTTTTCAGGAGGAGAAATTGCCTGAAATTCATTATGGACCAGGATAAACAAACGGAGGAAGACTTACAAGAAATCATTACAGCATTAAGTAACATTATAGAGTAACGTCAGAGCACGTCGTAATACTTTAATAAGTGGAATGAAGAAAAAACAATAAAAATTTTATAACAAAACAAAGCGTTTCTTTGGAACTAGTAACAAAATAAATACTTTAAAATTATCTACGCTAATATAAGTACAACGAGTTGCCGACTTCATATCGCTAAAAAGAGTCATGTCATGAAGTTAAAACGAACGACTTCTTTTTTTTAAATTTATACAAAGCTATAATAAAAAAATAAAAAACATAAAAAAACGAATTTCGTTCAGTATCGCAAAATATAAATAATGGTAAGGTAAACATTGTGGATTCATCGTTAAGGAATGCATATTGAGATTTTGGTATTTCGGTGGGAACGAAAATACGATTTTTTATCCGTAATAATTGTTCGCAATTTGTACTTAAAAAAACGAAACCACGATACTTAGATATAACAAGAAATATCCATTTCGAATAATTGTTGAAATGATTGAGAGCCGGGAATGTGTATTTTGCGTCAAGTCGAAGTAACTCCTTTTCGAGCGACCAATAAGTTTAGTTTGGGATGTTTTTTTATATAATCAACCGCTTTCTTATGAGTCACCATGGTAAAATCGTATCCGTTACACTGAAATAAACAAAAGTTTAGCAATCGCGAAAGTGATTCATCGCTAATAGAAAATTCTCTATTCTACCTGTAGAATTTTGTCGTGAGTTCTAAGACCTGATTTTGCTGCCGGACTACCTTCATGTACTTCTGTGACGTAAATACCCTATAATACGATAGGATGACATTAATTTTCATATATTTCCGTTTATTAATGAAGTAAAGTTTCCTTACATTATCTGTATACCCTTGCGGGCTTTTTTTATAGTCTTGATCAATACCACCACCGATTTTGAAACCGCATTTTAAGACTTCTCTTCCATCGATATCAATTTCGGGTTCTTTCTGCAGGGTGATTGGAATCTGTAAATATGGTATAGATCGATTCTAAATCACATTTTCAACATTAAAAGAAATATTTTAACGAATCAAAACTTACACTAAGGCACTCCATAGCAGTACCCGCTTGATGTTGGAAAGCCATTTTAGCACACATGACAACTGCGAGTATGTAAACAACTATTTACACGAACAAATACTGAAGATTAAATCTTATCAGATCAGAGTAATCGTAACAATACGAACACAATACTTCTTTCGTACACGTTTATTCCAACAAATGAAAATTAAACTTACGTATGATGGAATTGATAGATCATAAGAAACACAATAAGTTCACTTGAATACAAAATTACTACCCCCTTTTTCTTGAAATGTTAATACAGTGGTTATCAAAATAATGAATGCTACGATATCAGTACTCAATGATGTGATTTTAATAAAATTTGATTAGAAAAAAAAATTGGTATTAATCTCAAAAGACAATCAGAGAATATTTTCCATCGAATTACTTCCGTGGGAATATCGGCAGAAAAATTGAAAATTCGGGGAAAATTCTATCATGCGAACTTGCGAATCCCTACTTTGAAACGAAAAATTTGATTATTTGAGTAACATTGGATATTCGTTTTCACAACAAACCTGAATATTCCTCAACGAACGATGTTTTCATATTTATATTATGAGTCATCCGTTCGCCGTTCAACAATAACGAAAGAATCAATGTTCAATTCAAAAAAACAAACGATATTATTCGTTCTCATCAAAATTTCATTTCGATAAATTGAAAATAACAGCGCCTACAATGGCGTAGTCAATCACGTGTTCTATTTATTTTCTTATGTTTTGCGGTATAATTTCATGATACCATTTCAGTTATCATTTTCTTAAAAACTCTTCATTATCATTCTAATAATTTTGATTTTGTTAATTTTAATGTTAAATACATTCTTCGTTGTTATTCGCTTTCTATGAAATAAGTATCATCACTTTCAAGTATATAGATACATTCTCACACCAAAATGTGTTCTGATATGGTTTCGCCGTCTGAAGTTAGCAGTATTAATGAAAAAGTTCTTAAATATGGTATTTATTCGTGTTCTAGTTTCCTTCCGTCGTTTAGCCCGGAGTAAGTTCGTTTAAATTGCGTTTGCGAATGCGGTATTACATATCAATTTCGGTATATCATATTTCATTTTTAATCTTGAAATTCTAAACGAAAGATTAACCTTTTCAGGAATATATTAGAAGATAACAATGCAGATCAAGGATCTCGTTGGTCCTCTGAAACAAATAACCCTCCTCAAGTGAGTTGCCTTATTTATATTTCATCTTTTATGTATACGTCGCAGTATCTAATCACACTTGTATTTAGTTTATTATGCTGAAATTGGAAAAAATGGCAATAGTGAAATCCATTACGTTTGGTAAATACGAGAAAACTCACGTATGTAATCTGAAAAAATTCAAGATCTATGGAGGCATTACAGATAATACTCAAATTGAACTACTCGATAGGTAATTACGAAATATTTCGATTTTTTATTCTGTCATATGATTGCAATGTTTTTTTCTTTTAGTGGTTTAAACAACGATAGCATGCCGGAAACGTTTATTCTAAGATACACCCTAGGAGGGTATCCATTTCCATGTCGTTACATAAAAATAGTTCCTTTGCAGTCTTGGGGTGCGACGTTTAATTTCAGTATTTGGTTCGTTGAATTAAAAGGATTAGATGACTATAATGCCATCGAAAATGCAACAGAGTGGTTTCATTCGGTGGGTATTTGAATTCTTCGCTTTTCTCAGTAGTACGATTGTAAGAATTGACTATTTTTCATTTTTAGTATCGAGAAAAAGAAGTTGTCCGATTATGCATGAAACATTTCCGTTTACTCAATTATCAAAATGTATTTAATGAATTGAAAAATGCCACTCAAGTGAAACTAGAAGATCCCTTATTATCGGAATTATTTGATACTTTGGTTTTGAAAGGCGATTTTGACGCTTCCGAATTATTCATCGAAAATGCCATCGCTAGTTAGTATCATTCATATTACGAGTATATGTTATTTGAATTTTTGAAATTATCGCGATTATGTTTACTTTTCGTACAGATGGATATTTGAATTGTTATATAACTAAACAAGAATATCACCCTTTGTGGAAGATGATCAAAGATGACGAAACAAGACCTGGTATGAGGGGTGGTCATCAGATGGTCATCGATCCATTGTCAGAAACAATATTTTTGTTTGGAGGATGGGACGGACATCAAGATTTATCTGATCTGTGGTCGTATCATATTCCTAGTAATAAATGGAAATTACTCAGTAGTGACGTAGAAGCAGAAGTACGTTTTAAAATCATATTTGCCTCTGAAATTGTGAATTATACATTATCTTTTCTCAGGGTGGACCAAGTCCAAGATCTTGTCATAAAATGATATGCAATCCTCAAAGAAGGGAAATCTTTGTTTTAGGAAGATATCTAAATGGTCTTTATCGAACAGCGTATAATTTAAAAGTCAGTCAAATTTACGATTCTATATCAAAAATATATTTATTAATTAATTTTAATTTTGTAGAGTGATTTTTACGTGTATAACATTGAAAGTAATCGCTGGACGTTAATTAGTGAGAATACCAGTTTAGTGGGTGGACCGTCGTTGATATTTGATCATCAAATGTGCATGGATGTAGCAAAATCCACTATTTATGTTTTTGGTGGTAGAATTTTAACTCCTACAACATGGTAAATATTTGATTAGTTGTTTATTAACGCTGTCATACTATATTAAACGAGTCCGCATTAGTTGTAGTTCGGCAGAAGAAAGATCTCCGAATGATATTGGACCACCTCCCCAAGAACCTCAATTTTCTGGTTTGTTTTCGTATCACATTTTAACGAATACCTGGAAATGTCTGAGCGAAAGGCATGAAAATCAGGACCTCAATTCAAATATGCTTTTGAAGCCACGTATAGGACACTGCATGCTTTTCCATCCGGTTGGTATTGTAATTTAATGTTGGTCAAATGATTTTTCTTATTACGTTTGTTTTCTGTTTGTGTAGCAATACAGAAAATTGTACATATTCAACGGGCAACATAATAAAGAACATTTAACTGATTTTTTATCTTATGACGTTGACACTGAGCATGTTGAAGTGATATCTGATTTCATCAAGCAAGATTTATCCGAACTTCCTCCTCTTGGATACGCTCAAAGAGCTTCTATTGACTCTGATCTCGATGAAATATATGTTCTTTCCGTAAGGATATTTTTACTCTGAAAAATTCTCAATGTTTTGATTACATAAAAATTTAATTATTTTAGGGGTTGAGTAAAGATAAAGAACGTCGAGAAGAAGACAGAGCTCAGAATTCCTTTTGGGTTTATTCGTTGAAGAAATATAGATGGTATGGATGACGTTTACCTTATTACGAAAAAGATTTATGCGTATATTGAAATATATCCATTTTTAGGACTTGTGTTTACAAAAATGACAACGTTGGCGAACAGTATTGGAGTAGGATGCAATATATTGAACCGTGTCCAAGATACGCTCATCAGATGGTTTACGATGAAAAGAAAAAAGTATTGAATGATTTTTTTTAAACAATTAAAGTACGTTTTTTATACATTGAATTTCAACTTTAGATGCACTTCTTATTTGGCGGTAATCCCGGAAGAATGTGTTTACCTAAAGTAAGGTTGGATGATTTTTGGTCTCTACAGTTATGTCGTACCAGTCATCAAGAAATGCTACAACGTTGCAAACTGCTAATTAGAAAATGCCGGTAATTATATTAGCATTGGAAAAAATACGATTGTAAAAAAATACCTGTGACTTTGAAATTGTTGATTATTT
Organism: Maconellicoccus hirsutus; assembly: GCA_003261595.1. NCBI lineage: Eukaryota > Metazoa > Arthropoda > Insecta > Hemiptera > Pseudococcidae > Maconellicoccus > Maconellicoccus hirsutus. The sequence goes on along the minus strand of QBDW01005914.1, from coordinate 15,060 downwards.
GTAGTTTCCAAGAATTAGTTCAAACCGACAAATTACAAGCTTTAGAATTTTTACAATCCGGGTTTTCTCATCTTATTGGTTCAAATAATTTGGAACAAGAGGAACAAGTAAAAAAAAAACCTTTCGACACAATCACAAATATTTTTCTTGAATTAATCAACTTCTATGTTTTAGCTTCAATCAATGGCTTCTTTATTATTCTCGGAAAAACAATCGAAATCTAATAAGCAATCGTTGGAAGAGGATAATAGATATAAGCATGTTACTCGTTGCCAATTATTTGAAAAATTATCGAGTTTTTTCCCCGAATCGATGACCCAACCAAAGGAAGATTTAGTTGATATGATACCTCTATGATATATCGCCCGCTTTTTCTTTATTCTACCTTTTAGTTTTTTTTTTCTAGTCAGAGTAAGTGTAGGCTTTGTGAATTTTATTTTGTTTTCTTTCATTGTTGGCTATTTTTATTTATCATTTTTGTTGTGTACGACTCACTACGTGGTAAAGCTGCGAATTGAAATTGTGACCTATATATACCTACGTATTATTGTTAGTTAAATGTCGTTTTACTTTAGTTGTATTTCGTGTATTGTTTTACTAAGAAAGATGTGTAAAGCGGTATTTTATATAAAAATCGTATGTCTTTCTTGTACTGTTTCGTAGGAAAAGGTGTTACGTTTTTTGAGTACCTCCTATTTCTCATATCGTTGTTTCCGCATTAGCTTTACGTTTTTGTATTTGTGTAGATGTGTGTTCGTCTGTGTGAAGGAGATCGGTGGTGTTCACTATAAATTGGACTTTCAAATAAATTTTAGTTTCTATGTTTATTCTTCAAAGATTCTCATCCAGAAAGTGAAACATTTTTATTCGTTGTCTGTATCTGTATAGTTTTCAAATATTGTATAACGTCAACGTTGAATGATGGAACTTTTTCCTATTCGAATTATTCATTTTTGAGTATTGTATTTTCCATTTTAATTTACAAATACCTTGTACTGATCTGTATGTTTATTCGCTTTACAGATTTATTGTAAAAATAAACAATCTTTTCAAAGCAGTTGGTCTATTTGTTTCACTTGAATTACCATTTCTTTAAAAATTGCATAAAATTAAAGTGCAAAGTTCTCACTCAATATTATTTAACTAGAAGAGGTTGTCTTATCTGTTGTAAGTAGGTAATTCTTGTTTACATCTGTCTACTTCAATTTCAAACGAAAATTCAGCATTTTAAGGCAACTTAAATATTCAACATGCCTAAAATGGTGAATTTTCATTCTAAATTTTTTTCTTTTACTCATCGGATAGCATTTTTTATGCTCTAAAAATTTGGTCTTTTTCAAAAATTTCGTAAACCTCACCCTTTTCGAGATAAAATTAAAAAATTGTGAAAATTCATAATCGTGCTCGTTTAACGTGTATTTCGGCGAAAAACGCCGCTAGCGATAAGCGGTACCACAAGAACTTCGGACGCGCGTCATTTCTTATCATTTTTTTTTGTGTTTGTAAACAAACAAGAGACGTAAACAAGTTATGTTATCAAAATTCGATAAAAAAAATCAGAAAAATAGTAATATACAATGAAATATGTAACCTAATATTTTAGTTAAATCTTCAACTGCGTTAAAATGTCATATAATTTACGAATTAAACCCATCATCAGCGCGGTGCAAAAAATCGCCTTGTATGAAACAAAAAACGTGAGTATTTTTCTATTTTCTATTGTAAATTACACATTATTGAACTAACATAAAGAAACTTTTCCGTAGAAATTCTTCATTGTAGGTTCAAACAACAATTTGACCAAATTTCGTGTCTTGAAGATTGATCGAACAGAACCGTACGACCTGGTTATTATAGATGACCAAGTGGAGTATACCGACAAGGAAGTACATTCGTTACTTCACAGCGCAACTAAAGTCAAAGGATCAGCCTCTTTACCGAAACCAATATCCGCTTTTGGAATCGTTGGTTAGTTTCATTCGTAGGCATTGTTGATATGTTTATTAAAACGAATTAATGTGCGACTGTTCATGTACAGGTTTCGTGCAATTTTTGGAAGGGCATTATTTAATTTTGGTGACGAAGCGTAGACGTGTGGCGGCAATAGGATTGCATGTAATTTATAAAATTGAAGATACCGCTTTGATGTATATTCCTCATGAGCATTATCGTATACCCAATTCAGATGAACCGAGATATTTAAAAATGTTTCAAAGTGTTGATTTATCGAGTAATTTTTATTTCAGGTAAAAGCCATAATTTTTGTGGCGTATATTGAAATATTTCATTATGATTTTCTCAAGTTTCATGTCGTGTGTTAAATTGTATGTTACAGTTATAGTTATGATATTACGCATACATTCCAAATTAACGACGCTGTTCCAAATATTTCTAATTTTATATCAAGTATGTCATTTGTAATGGTTTTAATTTTATATTGGAATTTTTTGAAGCTTTTTATTTTTGTTTACAGAAAAGGTAGACGACGAATTATTCATTTCGGAGTAAGTATTTCAATATACGAGTATTTCAATCATTTTTCGAATAAAATGAAAAAAATATTCATGTTGGTAGAACACACACAATTCACGGGGTACGTTACGCACCTAATCGGAAATTCGTCTGGAATGACTATCTTCTGTCTAAAATCGAAGGGAATATCAACAAGGAATGGATATTGTATATTATGCATGGTTTCATCAGCCAGTCAAACGTTTCGATTTTCGGTAGACCCATTTATATCACTTTGATCGCTAGAAGATCCAATAAATACGCAGGAACTCGCTTTCTCAAACGCGGTGGAAATAGTGAAGTGAGAATTGCACTTTATCCACGTAGTTTTTTCGTAGGCATTATATTTACTCAATTCTTAGGGCAACGTTGCCAACGAAGTAGAAACCGAACAAATGGTAATCGACGTCGGGACGTCATTCTCGGAGAAAATGAGAGTTAGCTCTTTTGTACAGATGAGAGGGTCTATACCGTGTCAGTGGAGCCAAGAAATGGGTAAAATGGTAGCAAAACCTGCTATCACGTTCGACGTGTCTGATCCTTTCTACGAAATAGCTGGTAATTAGTTACATGTGATGATTCGATCGAACGTGCTATGCAAATATACTTTTAGGCGCTCATTTCAACGAATTATTTCGACGATATGGATCTCCGATAATAATTTTGAATCTTGTCAAAAAACGCGAAAAAAAGAAGCACGAGTCGCAACTAACCGAGCAATTGAATTCGGCTGTGAATTACTTGAATTTATTCGTACCGCCGGTGCATCAAATTCAATACGTTAGTTTCGACATGGCTCGAATAAATAAAAGGTAATTTGCCAATTTCCTCGGTGTCTTTCCATAACTAAAAATTCGCTTTTATAGAAAAGAAGCCAAAGTTATGGGAGGATTAGCTAAAATAGCAAAATCTGCCATATCCAAGACGGGTCTTTTTGTCAAAAATGGCCCTCCGTTAGATGAAATAGTTATCGATAAAATAACTCCGGAGAATAGTTTACAAACTGGAGTAATTCGTGTAAACTGCGTGGATTGTTTGGACAGAACGAATACCGCTCAATTTGCATTAGGCAAATGTGCCTTAGCGTATCAAGTATGTTATATAACAAAAGCTCAAAGTACGTGGAAATAATTGTGTAAAAATTTCAGCTGTATTATTTAGGGATATTGGATCATCCTGCTTTGGAATTTGATTCTGATTGTGTGAGATTATTGGAAGTTCTCTATGAAGATCAAGGTGATACGTTAGCGCTTCAGTACGGTGGCTCGCAATTGGTACATCGTGTTAAAACTTATCGCAAAACTGCTCCTTGGTCTTCTCAAGGAAATGATATTATGCAAACTTTGAGCAGATACTATAGAAATACTTTTTCTGGTATTAAATTACAATTTTTGAAAATATTTCCATCATCTTTACAAACGCATTTCCTCAGATACTGAAAAGCAACACGCCATTAATTTATTCCTCGGGCTGTACATACCGAGAGAACACAAACAACCTATTTGGGAACAAAATACCGATTATTATTTGCATCATCCAGAAGCAGTAAACATAGTTAAACGTAAAAGGTAAAAATATCAATGAAAATACTTTAGAATATGTATACGTCTTCTTGTATATGTGTTTAATGCAACACATAATGAGTAGGTTTCCTTTGACTCAATGGTGGGATCAAGAAATATTCGATTGTTTGCCATTAGCGTACGAATGTATGAATAAAAGATGTCTAACTTCGTTACCAAATCTTACTATGAATTCGGAATTTCTAGATATCTATTTACATTATCACAGAACCGATAAGTTATCGATTATGGGCGAAACGTACGAGTTCAAAATAAGCCATTCGATCAGGTAAATATTTGTATTTGGATATTTCAAATACATTTTTTTAATTATTTCGTAAAGTTTCGTTTATGGTTAATTAGTTGAATTAACTTTGCTATATTAAAAATGTGACGGATTTATCCACCTTTGGTGATGCTGAGGTGAGTGGTGATGATACCACGGTTTCTCGTGGTGAGGATTATGATGGTGGAGATGGTGTCTGTGATTATGTTTGTGGTGATGATGACCGTGACTGTGATGACCGTGATGACCGTGACTGTGATAACTGTGATAACCGTGATGACCGTGACTATGATGACCGTGACTGTGATCTTTTTTCTTGAAGAAATTGAAGAATGGCTCACTCAAAGCAAGAGATAGAAGCCCGAAGAAGATTACCTGAAAATTTAGCCGTGGTTAATTTCTTTTGGTTGTGAAATTTCGTTTATTGAAAATACATACGTATCGTCATAGATACAATATTTTATTGTAGAAATGCTATTTTACGCACAAAATTTATCCGGTTTGAGAACAGTTAAAAATTTTGAAATTATACGTATAAAAAACAAGTTTATTTCGTTATCTAAAATACATCAGAATGACTATTTGGAAATGATATCAAAATCTTCAATACGACCAAGGAATCAATCTAACTTGTGATAATTTTACGTTACTTGCGCAAAAAATAGTGTATTACTAGTAAGATATTTTTTTTTATACATGCTACGAAGCAGTAGAATATGACTTTTTCATCATAGTACTGTTCTTTTCCATTTCACTGAGATGGAAAAGAACAGTACTATGATATAAAAGATTTTCATGCGTTACAAAATGACAGATATTCTACAGTTTCGTAGCATGTATAAAAAAATTGTTTACAGTAGATTAAATCGACTTTTTATCAAATGTCTAAATCATTGAAAAAAATTAAAAATGTAATAATTTGATAATTTATACCTAACGAGTGTAATTACGTATGTGATGTAATGATAATGTCACACTCAATTACCCCGCCACTCCATGTGTCGGTAATTTCACCGATTGGTGAGTCAAATTTTTGAAGGCACTGATGAGATCATGGGAAACTGAGTGAAGGTGTATTATTAGGATAACTCGACTATGTAATAACACTTTAAGAAAGTACATCTAAATGTTAATGTTTCTAAATGTTTGCAAGTGGTACTCACTAAACTCATGAAATTCATCCTTATGAAATAAAGAAAAAAAATCACGCTTATCACTAAAACTTGTACACTAAATAAAATACAATTGAGAACTATTAAAAGATGAGGTTTATTTATAAGAAATATTTCTAAGGTCAAAAAAAACTTTTTGTTTTGTTCGTTAACCGCAACAATACCTTATTGAAGATTACCTTTTACTAATCGAAGCGTTGATTTTACAAAGTATAATGACTTCCTTATATACTTGACATAAACGATTAAGAATTTATCATCGTTTAATTATGTAACTAAATTGTTTATATTGTACATTACGTATTTTATGCACCGTAATTAATACCAATTGCGGTTCGTGAATTTAAAAAAAGATTACTTATGCCTAAAAATAACATTTTTCAGAGATTTCATGCCTCAATGTGTAACTGACTATAGCCCGTTCACCGTTCGTTTCCGTCCAGGTCGTAATAGAGAAGATACTATTAAAAATGGCAACATGAAGAATCCGTCGCTTACAGGAAAAAGTTCCACTAGTTCGAATAACTCGAGTTCCAGGTAGTTACGAATATATTTAGACCGACGCGTCTACTGTCGTCGATAAAATACGCAACGTCACTTGTTGCATTTTGCAGCTGACTTACTCATCGAGTTTAATTATATTGTACCAATGACAAGGTTACTTTTTTCTGTGGTGGGAAATTCAAACAATTCGTGAATTCGAAATTTTTCACGCTTTTAATTAATGATAATCGTAAATTTTTGTTTTTAAATTGGAGAACGTGCTGAAACGAGCGTTATAATTACGTGGTGATATTATTTTCATAATGATAATTGAAAAATTTTCATAAATTACAGAATTAAGGTTCAACGTAAACTTAGTAGGTAAGTTAGATATAACTGAATTTTTCAGACTATTTGCATCGTGTCGGTATGATCTTCCTATTATTTAAAACATTTCTCGATTTCTTTAATCTAGAATGAAATTAAATATAAACATATTTCGAAATTATACTCAACACGTGAAACCAATTAATTTATGTTTAGCTCGAGTTATGAAAGCGATGACGAAGAAGAAACGCATTATAATATTTCGCCGTATTTCATCGACGAAGACGAACTCACCAAAGAGCCCGAAACTATCTCATCCGAGGCAAATATTTACGGTATATCGCTGGATCATTTCAAACTACAAGAAAAGGATTACAAGTTGTATGAAAAGTAAGCACGTTTTAATTTTCGCTTGTAATTCGAATTTTAAACGCGATGGTTCTTTCAGGTACGAACTGGTGGATAAATTATCAACGAAAAGTATCATTCCAACGTTGGTGAAAAATATTCCAGATATTATAGATAAAAATCCAGACCAATTTGTATTCTCTGTTCCGGTAGTTGACGACGTTTCGACGAATATATACGAAAACTACGTTAATAAAACTACGTCGAAATTAATATCGGACGATACGCTTTCGAGATATAAAAAATACGTTAATAATGAACTCTCGGTGTTTAGTGCAATCTCGGTGAAATAGATGGATTTTCGCGAATTTCAGTGGCCTTGTCACTGTCACAGGATGTAATTATAGGGAATGATTTTATTGAACTTCCTTTTTTCGTTCAGATGAATTATGAAAATTAGCTATGTTTAGTGTAGACAGATACTACACTTGGAAAAGAAGTATTGTTAAGTCAAATCGTATTGTCAATTAAAATCATTTCCAGTGATTTTATTGTAATAAATTCTATATCCTAATGTTGCGGATATTTTTGTTTGATAAACATGATAAACGCCTCTACGGGTGTAAGATGATATAATATTTCACGGTTACATCCGTCTTGAATGTTTATACTGTACTGTAGATGTAATTCGATTATATTACAACACAATATACACACATTCCCTCCTAAATTCTTATCTACCGCAATTCAACTTGCTGATAAGAAAAACGTTACCCATATGTGTATCACATTTCGACGCCAGATACATCGTATTGCTGTGCTAAGCTGTTACGTGATTAATTTTACGAAATTGCGATTAATTTTTCTATTCGCGTGAATTTCTAAACGAACATGTAGAATTCGCCGAAATATGCGCGACTCAATAGGACTCGAAGATTGTTCACATCGATGGGAGTCGCTGAGCATATTTTTCTGGTAAATGTATTTCATTTTCATTATGAACTTGTGGTGACGAGAATGAGTGAGTTTTAACAGTAAAGAATTTTACTCGGTGACTGAAATTCGTTTGTTGAATTAGTTGAAGTGTTGTGCATAGTTTTCAATATTTATATTTTATTTCTGCGAAATACCCTTGCAAATATTTTTCAAAAAACAGAATACAGGTAAATTTATATAAATAGGTACCTACTACTTTAAACAATACCTACTTATTTATATTTTTTCTCTTGTCAAAAATTGTGCAGCGAAATTATGCGGTTCAATTGTGAAAAACAATAATGCATAAATTTACCTATATGAATAGGTATTAGGTACCTACTTTGAACAATATCTACCTACTTACTTATAAATATTTTTTCTCATGCCTAAAATAATGCAGCGAAATCATCTGGTTCAGTTGTTTGAAAAAATAAATTCGAAATAAATAATAAATATTCCATAAATATTCCTGTATTAAAATTTTTTACTAGGTATTTGATTATGCTGGTAAGATTTTTACGATTTTGGAAAAATTCTTGTCTTTTTAGAGTTATGACTTTAATGTTGTGTATAGTTCGAGGACATCATTAACATTTTTCGCGTTATAACGAAATACCGAAATTAAAAGTTCGATTAATTAGTTGATATTTTTAAATGTAAAATAGGCTTATAAGTAATTAAGATTTTTTTGAGCTCTCTCATAATTATGAAATAATTTATTACCCTAATCAGCGATGTTAAAAAATCATAAATAATCTGTATCGGTTGCTTAGAAATGAAGTTCAATTGTCGGCGTTTTTATTCATTTGTGGGAAATTTCACTTTCGATGTAATCTTATGTCATGTAGATGTGTAACGAGGCGGAGAAAAAATTACATTTTTTTCCGAAATTTTCTTAATTTACCCTTGGAATGTTATTTTTGCCGTTTGAGCAATTTCATCACCTTTATGTAAAATCGTACCGGATTTTTATTTGCAATTACTCGTTTAATTAATCTCAATAAAGACGAGCACCTGTTTATATTAAATCTAGAAAATTATGCATACGAAGAACTTTCATATCACTGTTCAATTTATATGCTGCTGCTGTTTCAACAACTTCAACAGTTCGCGACTTTTTTCCACGAAGGGTCAGCGAAATTCAAAGTATCCAATGTTTTCATAGCAAAATCAGCTGTGAAGTTTGTCTGAAGTGAAAAGTAAAATACGCATGCTTACGTTTCAAGTATACCCCATGATCAATTTTGTTTGGGCGCCATGGCGCCTACGCGAACGTAAAAGTCGAGTACTTATGTTTGCATATCGACGTAACAACGTGTAAGCAGTGTTTCCACTGAATTATTATAGTATTTTTGTGATATTTGAAATGGTGATCGAAGTTCTTCAGTTAATCGCTTCGTTGAGAAAAAATTAAAAATAAATTATGCGCATACTTTATAAGGAATTTTTTCACAATATTACGCCATATGGTTGAAAGATTTCTGTTGCCTTTTAAAATTTATTAATCGTGGTAACCCTGAAATTGAAAATTTTAACATATCAGCACTTCAGCAGGCGTAGATGGAAATAAGGAAGTGATTATATTTTTAAAGTTCTTAAATATCGTTCATTAAAAGTTCTCAATTTTACCGTTAAGCTTGTTATGTAATACCGTAGTATCGATTGCTTGGTGGAGCTATTTTTAAAGACGATTTCGTTGTATTCAAACGAGTATTATGAAGCTTTTGAGCTTTCAGTTAAGGGCTGGTTTTAGCCGCGTTGTATATTTTGTATGTAATTATCGTAAAGTTTTTCATTTGGTGTTCGTGCGGTGATATGACTCCATAAGATTTGCTCGGATAAAAGGTAGTGGCGTATAATTTCGATGATCTCAGTACGTTCATGAACACCCTGTGTTCATCAAAATCTCGATGCGCTGAAGCAAAACAATTATTGGCTAATGTTTCGATACTGATTACGAAAGCACTTGTGAGAGGAAAAAATAAATAAAATTGTGATATGAAAATGTTAGTAAACGCGTAATTCGCAATTAATTCGTGAGTACCTTTGAATAATGGGTAACTCGGGTAGTTCGGAAGTGAAAAAAGCCTCGTTGAAGAGCCCGCGGAAGAGGTTTTTAAAAGGGAAACGTTTAAAATTCAAGGGTCGCGGTTCGCTTACCGATATTACGGAGGATAAAGATCAAGGTCACGAGGTGCTGGATCCGCAGTGTATCGAGTTGTTGGATAATGACGACGAACAGGTTCACGGCGGCCGTAGCGACGTCGAAACGGATGAAAACCCGCAATCCGGTTCGATGCCAGGTGGTGGGGAATGTAACACCGTGGAAGAACGGTCAGTCAAATACGTCAGTGACGTTAGCGGTGATCGCGATCAATGTAATTCAACCGGTGTTCTCGAGCAAATCGTGTGTTGTGAGAATATATACGCGCGTAGAGATTCCGTTGATAATATCGATAGTAGCTCTAGCTATCAAGATAAAGAACACATTCGTGGTGATGTTCAAGTACATATCGAAGAGTGTATCTCGATTGATGACTCGAATCGCACAGATCAAGTTCGATGCGAAGATCCCCAGAGTGTAAATCAGACTGACGATTGTGCTGGGATATCCATCAAAGTTGATCATACGACGACAATTGAGGAAGATAATCAAGATGAAGATGTAACCGAAGATATAACCAATACATCGTACACAGATCCACTTGTAACTACTCCGTATTTCAGTCCTGATGAAGAATTCGAAACCATCTTCGATTCGGATTCTAAACTAAACGAAGTCGATATGAATAAAGAAAACAACGAAAACGCTTCGACAATTAAAAAAGACTCGTGTAGTTTCCTCGACAAAGAAATGTTGAAACCAACGAATTCATTTACCGTTATAAAACACAAAAAAGTCGAGCTTTCGCCGACCACTTTCCCAACACCGAAATCCATTGCCGAAAGTAAAGGTATAATTTTATTATGTTTTTTTATTTCGTAGCCCTTCAATTACAACCCATAAAGTCTTCCTGCCTCGTATTAAAAATAAATTAAATTTTTCCAGGTAGCAGTACCCCGTCATCCTGTCGTCATTCGTCTCTCACTGATTGCCCCATCCAAGGGAATACCTTAGAGAGCAATGTCCTCAGGAAGGTGGCCAGTTTGACGTTTGATAAAGCCGCCATGGAACAGAAAGTACCTAAAACGAAATTCATCCCGGAGAAATTGGAGTTTCAGAATTACGAGAAATTCGAAGGTACGTGCTTTATCCACACAATGTTCATGTTATCAAGCATCATTATTACCTGGCGAAGGTGACATGTAGGAAGAAATAGAACGGATGAATTATTCATACAGATTTATAGTAGGTGTTTGATAACATATGATTTGCCCGTGCTGCTTACGATTCATGAAATGCGTCGTATTCAGTGCTTACGTTTGAGCGTTTTCGAGTGACCGTTTTGTCGGCGGAATTGAATTTTAAAATTTCACGTCGTGTTGCTAGTTCTCGGAAAATCTTGACGCGTAAATTGTTGAAATATTCAACTGATAGGATCCAGTAGAGATATCTAATTCCGATTATTTTCACCAACTGATTTCGCCTTCCTTTTATCGTATAGGTCAGATGTTAATTAATTGGTTTTTATCGTCGTTATCCGATAAGAAATCGTCGTTTAATCCGAAATTCAAAAGCAGCGAGTTGCATTTATTAGCGGTACAATTCTGCACGCAGTTATTGTCCGCTGGAGTCATACAGCAAATTATAGACAAAGATGCTGCCAAAGAAGAAACTTTCAAGGTAAATTGACATCTGTTGATTTTAAATCTGAAAAAATACACTCAAAATGTTAGATTCGTGCAATTACGCGTACTAACCATCGCTACTTACAATTGAACCGTCAATTAACAATAATGAGTAATGTTCCTTCAGCCAACATTGATGTATTATTGGACTCATGCTGAAACAGCAAATATATCAACGTATTCTCCGGGACGTTTAAGTACGATGTCGTGGCCTCCTGCGGCTTCACTTGGCAGTAATAATTCTATCGATGCGAAAACAGTTATCGAAAGTAAGTAGGTATTTTGTTTGCATAAAAATTGCCTATATCAAGCCTTATTGATTCAACTCGATTTCAAGTCGATTAATCGACTCGACTCTTATCATCTCGAACTGATTTCAAATCAACCAGATTTGATTCCGGTTCAGTTATACAATCCAAATCAGTGATGGAAGAACGCGCAAAAAACGTTCTCGTTCGCGAACGTTCTCAGTTATGAGAACGAAGTACGTTCCTGTTCTGAGAGCAAAGAACAACCGATCACTGTTCTCGTTCTCAGTTTGTTCGTTCCCAAAGAACTTGGATCGTTTTCGTTCTTCGTTCTTTGTTCTCAAAATTACAAAGTTTTCGTTCGTTCTCACATCGTTCTTCGTTCTTTGTTATCATTTTTTTTTTTGAAAAATTGATATGAAATCATGGCTAACTCAGGAAGGTGGCGTGCAAGGCAATATTCATACCTCAACTTATTACTTATTACTGTTTAAAATTCTCGCAATGGCTGGCTTTTTTTTACCTTTTTTCAAAAAATTAAATTCTCAAGTTTGAAGTCATTTTCAAAGTTGATGAGTGATTCCTATAGGAAATTTTACATGAAATTCAACGCATTAAACCACAGGTTTCTACCTTAAAAACTAACCGAGATGTATGATTTTAAAGTTTAGATTTACTATTTTCAATTGAGAAATTGAAGGAAATTCAAAAAACAAAGAACGTTGAGAAAAACGTTCTTGTTTTTCGTCCTTCGGAAAATAATTTTTGAAGTTCTCGTTCGTTCTTAGTTCTTCGTTGCGTTTCAAGTTCTCGTTCTTGTTCGTTGCGTTTTTCGTTCTAGTTCTTGTTCGTTCTTCCATCACTAATCCAAATCAATACATCAAAAAATTTCTACTTGAAAATTTTTCAAATTACAATTTTTCAACGTTCAATTGCGAGTTATATGAGTAGATTAGAATCAATTTAGGTCAATTTTAACCGATTTGCGTTGATTCGAGTTGAATCAATCGAGTCTATCAAATCGACGAGTCGATTAAATCGATACGAATCAATTCTAGTCGATCAAATCGATTTAAATTGACTCGATCGATTCATCAGTTCACCCGTTCAAGTCGATTTTACATAAAAATTAATCGATTAATCGATTCGAATCGACAGCCTTAAATTACAGGCATCTTCTGTCGCATTATTTTCGTTTACTTAATGTCTCTTACGGTTGAACGCGCAATCCAGGTCATAACCTAAGACTCGTTAATCCATATAATTAAATTCATCACGACGTAATCATGCGTTAAAAAGTAGGAAGTGGATTTAAATTAGGTTTATATCAAAAAAATTGAAAAATTTTCCATTAATCTGTTCAATTAAAAATCACCAGACTCAACCAGACGGCGAAGGAGGGGGACCCCCCCCCGCGCCCGTATTTTTTAGGGGCTTGCGTGCGCTTTAAGCCCTTATAAAAAACAACGAGCCCTTTGGAAAAATAACTGATTCTTGGAAAAAATGTCGGGGACTTTCAAGGGAAGGGTGGGAATCCGTATAGCTTTTCCCCGGAGCCCAGATTTTATCTACTCGGCCCTGAAAATCACTTAACCCATGAAAGGTGGCATGCGAGGGATTCTCCGAGCAAAATATTCATACCTCAACTTGTCACTAAAATTCTCGCAATGACTGCATTCGGAAGTAGAGAGACGAAATTAACTTTTTATGGTGAATTGGATAATGTAGTAATTTTTTTGGTACTTTTTTATTCAACGTGAATTTTTTTTTGATTTTTTCGATAAACAAAATCCCTGGTTTTTGAGATTTTTTCAAAGTTGATGGGTGATTTTTATGGAAAATATTGCTTCAAAGCGCAGGTTTCCAACTCAAAAACTGACTGAGATATACGCTTTTAAAGTTTAGTCGAGCCACCTTTAGTTATTAAAAAACAAAGGGATAAGAAAGGTGGTTGAGAAGGGGTAGGGGTATGTTGTATTTTACAGATGGAGTAAACATCGGTTGATTGGAAAGGAATCCCTCGTTATTTCACTTTTTCTGAAAAGTTATGCCACCAAAGGTTGACAAAATTTATTCTCCGAAGGATTTTCTTTCAATTTATCGAGGAAACTTGAATTACATTAATTTGAACGTTTGTATTTTTTAAGCGTCAAAAAATCAAAACAATGAAATCGAAGGATCGTCCGAAACGTTGAGAATGAAATTACTCGAAAAAGAGAAAAAAATTGACGAGCTTGAAAAATCCATTGAGCAACTTCGTAGACAAATGGAACAACTCCAGACTGTTTCCAGTATTCAGGTATGAAAAACGGTACAACTACGAAGGTAATTTCTACGGATTAATGTAAACTTTCATTTTTAGGCTTTGACTGAAAAAGTAAAATCAGATTTTCAAGGTGGTAAAGAAAGCGACGAATTAACGATAGATGATCGTTCACCCGTGATAAACGGCGACTCTGGCGTGAATGATAAAACGCCAGAAAGTCACGTTAAAAAAGACGTCACTTCTTCGATTCGTGAAGGTGATTTCGTAGATGGTAATTATTTTGATTTTGGAAGCATCTACGCTGTTGAAGTATCGCGTTAATTTTCGTTTTCTTTTACCTATTCTGTGATTTTTCCAGAATCGAAAGGTAATAAGGTACGCAAAACTGCCTCTCATTCAGATGTTACCGATGTTTTTAGTTCTGGTTCGACGACGAATCGTAGCCAGTCGTCTAAAATTCCTGTTCCGTTGTGTAAATCCAGTAGCATACCTTATGTACCTGCGACTCCGAACGCTGATCCGAGTCAGTCGTCAAATAGCCGAACCAAAAGTAACGTCGATGTGACGTCGTGTGCTGCTAACTGCGAAAATGTCTCGTCACCGGTTGTTTCATCGACCGTTCGTGAAAACGTACCGAAAAACGAAAACGATATCGAAGCTCCGGTTTCTTCAACTATCATCGAAGAAATCTCCTCTCCTGTGAAAACTACCTCTCCCATTGCACCAGTTCCTACGGTGAACGACGAATTTACCATATCTCCCATCGAGGCTGGCGATATAAACGTCGATACGAATACCTCAGATCAGACGAAACCACGTGAAGATGAAATCACCTCCAATACAAACATCAAGACTTCGGAATCCCACCCTGTGAGTGCGGTATCACCCGCCAGTTTAATATCGCCGCGACCACCGTCACCATCGAAGGACACCTTCAAACCACCGGAAATACTACCAGTGGTAGCTTTACCACCGAAAACCATTCCGTCAACGGTGCCTACCAAACCTCCAACCGTGATTTCGGCCACTATGCCGCCTGTTGCGAAAGCTCCCCCGCCAACACCTCCGCCACCGTTGTCTTCGCCCGTAT